>JAQGAP010001489.1:0-19675 GCA_034697805.1 Orchesella bifasciata
ACAAGTTTAATGTTTTGTTGCCTCATGAAAAAAATCCCATTAGTCCGAGAGATATCAAAGAGGAAGTAAAAAAAGTGAAATGAGGAATGGTTGGTTGATGTAAAACTACATTGGCAAGAGAAGGACAAGTTCTGCGATGTCGAAGATAACGATGGTGATGTCGGTGAGGGAATGTGTGCCTACATCTATAACTATAGCTATTATGAAAGCTGTCTAAAAAAGGGACAAGAGAGCACACAGAGGGTATTTTAACGACAGCTAAACCCATCTCCCGAATATGAAATTTTTATAGGTAAGAATCTATGTTTCCATGTGATCCACTCATCCATCCATTCAGGGACATCAACACATCTGTTACTGTTGCTACACTTCGTCGATATTAAAAAACGTGTGTCCTCCACCATCACCGCCACCTCTTTCTTCCTTTCACTTCGTTCTTGTCTTCTTAAAAATGAGGAAAAAAATAGTAAAAAGAAGCTGTAAAAAATTGTTTATTCTTGTCTAAAGGGGAGCTTATCTACATAAGGAGAGTGAGACTGAGAGAGGAAAGATAGAAAGTGAAAGGATTATAAAAGGAAGAGCCTTGTGAATCATAATGATTCTCAATTTCACCACTGTTTTCATGCTCGCCGACGCTCTTTCATTCAATGTATATTTGACAATTGTTCGCACTTGGTTTTAGAATGCTTTTATGGAAGCATAAGTATTTTATATTATGCGCTGTGTCAGCCAGTGCATTCCTATCCTATATTTTTGTGTAGGTCTCTATCTCACTCACAGTGCTCATGCAAGTGACATGCAGATTATTATTTTTGTTTAAGTAAATGCATACATTTCAAAAACTGTACATATGTATATGCATTCGTATATAATTAAGCGGTAAATGGTAGCCAGTTAAATGCTGAGATGCACGTTATGGGAAAAAATGATATAAGGGAATGCATTTTTCTTCTCATGATGATGATGATGATGATGCTGACGATCAATTTAAAGGGGGATTCGGTCTACTCCGTAGTGGTCTTGGTGACGATGTGTATTTTTGTAAAAGCTCAAGAAGCAAAGGACACGAAAAATGTAGGGGTCGTCTGATCAATTTTTGTGACAATGTGTAGTTTTGAGGGAGTCCATGTTGGTTCAAAAAAAGCTTCATGTTGCACAAAAGAGGAATGGGAAAAAGAGGAGGAAACTTTTTTCCCCTATTTTTTTTTTTTTTTTGAAAAAGTCAGAAGGAATGAATGAGCAAGGACACTTTATGATATTCACCAGTATGTAATACACCGTATTGAGATTTTTTCGGAGTGCGAGACGGCATAGTTTGAATAGGGGTTTTGGTCTAAAAAGAGTGAGTCTGTACAAGAAATAATACTTTTCTACATTTTCTACCCCCTCCCAGTTTTCATGACGAGCCAGTGCAAATGGAGTGGAGAGTAGTTTTATTCAATCTCTAGAAAATACGTCACTATGGCTACTGCTCTCCATCATCCATGAACCTTTCTTTTTTTCTTTCCACTCACACCATCGGCGAATAAACTGAGCTTATTTTTATACGTTTGTTCAGTACGTGCCGGTTTTTTCAGCCTCCGAAAGAGCAAATACGGCTTTCCATCCCCTCAGTCTCAAAATGACAAAAATAAATAAAAAATCAGCGGGTAGCCAATGCATACGAAGGCAACCTTCAAACTGCATTTACATTTGTGCATAGGAATCTTTGTTCGATCAAAGGGAAGCAGACGGAGTCACAATCAATATTCTATTGCGTTTAAAGCTGCAAGATACCCACGTAATTTAATATTAAATAGTTGGCGCACGCAGATGTTGCGTTTTTAACTTTGTGTATATTTGTGGAAAAATCAGTCATTCCAGTCCAGCAAGGTCCAATTCCATGAAACAGGAAGGATTTTTTAACAACGAATTATAGAAAATTCCAAAATGTCGTAGATAATGAATGTGAAAAATGAATTAGCAATGACTACCCAATGATGCCCAGCTTCTCTGAAAGCTGATGATGACGAGGACGAAGTGGGACAATTTTTTCGACGAACTTTTTGTTCATGATTTATTCGGGTATAAGACCATTATTATACTAAAGATATTTCATTAGAATACAATTGATATGCATGCATGCGCATGCATGCATAATTCCATGGTCCCACTTGGACTTCTCTTTGCTTTTAGTTAGCGCACTCTGTATTTTTATATTGTGAGTGTCCTCGTCTCTTCTTCGTAATCCTTTCCGTCATCAGATTGTAAGCAAATGCAAATCCACTTCATTTCCATTTCATTTTTTTACTTTTATGTATGTCCGCTACATTTGACATTTTTTCTCTCTTCGTTGATCATCTATAAAGTGTATATGTATATATATGCACACACATTCTTCTATGGTCCACCTAAAAATTGTAGAAGTGGTCGATTTATTTATTTTTGCTGCTTCCACAATATCATGTGTATGCAGTGAATTTGTCTGACTGTGAGTCATCCACTCCCGGAACTCGAAACGCTCGTAATAGCATCATCTGCTATAACCTAGCTCACTAATATTACACAGAATTATGTTCCCTTTTTCCCTTGAGCGACAAAAGGAAATTAAACTTGTCCTTGTTTGATGAAAATGGATCGCCTATTTATATGCATAAATGCATTTTCCCTTCCATTTTTTGTCCTTTCATTAACTTAACACCGTGTGTTGTGCCAGTCGTCGATAATAATGGATGAGTATCCTTTTTATACTAACTTCACATTTACGGAATTCAATGCTGCGCACTCTAATGTTGTTACCAAAAGCATTTCTATTGCTAGGGAACTTTTACTTGCTCCGGGATAAACAAAAATGACCAGAGATTGATTGATAGTACTTCAGGCATATACAATTCCATTTTTAATGGAATCACGTGCTACATGCTTTGAAACTGGGCTTGGGTGAGATTATCCTCATCAGCGTGTCGTGCACTATACCTCATTCAACCGCAAATTTATTCATTGCGAAATTCTTATAAAATTAGTTGGACTGTTCGTTAGGACAAATAATCTGGCAACGAAAAAATATAACCTATAATATTGTATTGTCTCATTTATTTTTGCATAAAAATTGGATATTGAGACAATAACGTAAAAGAATCAAGGGGACCATTTCCATGTGGAGTCATTTCCCCTTATTGCATTTCCTACACTTTTGTTACTGCATTTTTAATATTTTTGATTATTATTTTTGCTATTTTTCCCCTGCAAGAAAGCTATATACGAGTGTACACAGATAGAATTCCGATTTGCTTCTCCTGAGATTATCTTTTTTTATTTGATAAGTTAACCGAACTAGGAAGGAAACATCATTGAGTGTCGTAGTCTTGAAATCGGAAAAATTGACTGTTATGTTACCCAGCCTTTCGTTGTCATTTCCCAAAAGTATAAAAAGCATGAATCTTGTGTTGCTATTATTTTTTCTTTTCTCCACAAACCTATTATTTTTCATGTCTTGCTCTTGCTTTCATTTCCCATTTCATTTTTTAAAAATGTAAACTCTTCACATGAGTACATAGAAACGTAAGGGGTTTCTCGTTGGGTTCCGTTCAGAAGAGAGAAAGAAAGAGGCTCATGAAAATAAAAATATTATGGACATTCCTATTCTCTGTTTTTGAAACCTGAAAGTCGAGTCTTTATGCATTACATTCACGATATAAAGATACCACTGGAGAAGAGAGAGATGTTGACGAAGTAGCAAATACAAAAATATATATAAATATTATATATATTTGTGGCTAGAGCGTGCAGGAACTTTATACTTTGACATCAGTGTGGTGAATGCTTTGTGTTTAGGAATGTATGGTTGAAAACTAATCCAATGAAAAAGACACTTGCCACTTTTGCCACTTTGCAGCAGGAGCAGAACATTCGACGACGACGCCCTTTTATTTATTCTCATCTTTCATATGCGGCTTTTTTATAGCATATCACCTTCTGGCTCCTTTGAAATGTACACAATATTTTTTGCCTCCTTTGTACGGTTTTTCTGGATGACTCAGTTTTTCTTTTCATTTCTCGAGATGTGAGAAATATTATTGGTGTACACAGCCACGCCGCAACACTAGAAAGAAAATCGAAAATGGAACGATAAGACGAGAGAGTAAAACGGAAGTGGTGAAAAGTAAGAAGCGATTCCAAGAAGAAAAACACGGCAATGGCAATATACTTATGTTATGATGTTTGTATTCCTATGAAACACTTTTTTTTAACTCAAGCGCTCCCTTAAAAATGCGCATATCATCGAAATCACAAGTATGGTATTTTTGCATTTGACAAAAATTTTATTTTAAGCACCATGTACCATCTTCACGCATATTTTTTGCCGGTATTCTGTATTCGAAAGTTGTATTCTGATATAAAGTGATGTTTCTAGGAATGTAGATCATAATGGTGAAAACATACAAGTGTGTATGGAAAACTCGATGATGATAATAAGTGAAGTGTACAAAAGGGAAAGTGCAATTTTCATATGTTATATGAGCACACAACTAGTTGTATGCTTATAGTCAGGTAGTTTGAAAGTTGTAATAGATTTCAAGTAAGTTGAGTTGCAAGCAGGAAATAAAACAGGTGAAGATAGTTCACACTTCAAGCAGATGAACAAGAAAAGAGGTAGGTTCCATATTTCATGTTTGTGTTTCCCTTCTTATAACATGTTTCACCTTGGTTAAACACATAAATACTAAACCTTTCTGGTTGATTGTTATGGTGGTTGCAGTATTCACCATGGAGAATATATATTTCTCAATACATGTAATGTTTCAAGTAAGTATATGTTTCAAAGCGTCAAATTTAATTTCTGGTAACGTTTGTTACAACAACAACTTGAGTATAGTGGGAAGAACGACAAAAAGTGCTGAAGAACAATGAGGTGTTGTACTTAAGGGGATGAGCACTTTGGTAACAAGGTACAAGAGCAAAACCAAAAATATTGTTTCAAATTTTTAAATGATACTTCAATAAAATAGGGGAACGTCTTGATCTTACATCACCTTATTCCAGCGTTTCTAAATAGGGAAAAGTTAAATATCTTTGAGGAAAGCTGAATGGAAATACAATTGGAATGAATAATGTTCCCAAATGCAATTAAATCGAGTGTATCTTTGGTTGAATTTTGCAACCGAAAACCGGCAGTAGAAAATTGCTTAATATGCGAATAAATATTTATTTGCTGGAATGTCTTCACTCCAAATGAAAAGGTATGACGAAGTAATTCCATACATTGCCAGGCATACCTAAATGTGTTTTAGGTAACATTGTATTTTTTGTATAGTTTTACTTGTAATGTGCATTATGACAAGAAAAATGCTGCAGCCATAGCAGCATGAGAGTTCAGACATTTCATTTTTCAGAATGACTTGTTTTGATGTAAGGCTGAATGCAAAGCAGTAAAAAAGTCAACTCATTTCCATTCACATCGTAAATCAAATATTACATATGGGGTCTCGTCTCTTCGTTTTCTACTCTCTTGCATGTCGCAACACAACACAATGACTTGAGTTTAGTACATGAACAAAATATACAATTCCAACATATGTAATTGTAAAAAAAGGAATGGAAGGTTTCCTGGTTTGATTTTATGTAGTTCTGCTTACTTTGATGCGGATTCTTCCAAAGTAGTTGAGTAGCATTTCGTCATTTTGTAGCTCAAATTTCTTTCCCAAAATGTCTTGATTTTTAACCAATATATGTCTACATTTACCTTGTTTGTTTCTGCTTCGATTAACTTAAGTTTAATTTTTTATATTTGCAGGGCTACCAACGTAAGCGCCAGGACTCATCACGATTAATGACCAACGTAGTTAAATGTGCTAACCAGTGACGTGTGCTTAATTCTTGTGTAATTTAAGTTAATAAAACTCTCGGCTTATTTTATAATGTGTGTCAAGTGCGTCATTACTTCATGTGGGCGAGTGACGCGAATACTTAAGGCAGGCTAGTGAACAGAGTTGAATGTCGAAATTTGTCAGATTTGGAATTTCCAAGGAAAGCAAAGCAATGATCATGTCAACATGAATTCGATGTAGAACCAGCACCGCAGTCAAGCCTACCGCAATGCCATGAACCGAAATTTCTGCATGTGAATTTTGTGGGATTACTACACGGGAACGGTATTTCATTTCCTTTTGTTTTATATACTATCAACTATCAACATTCGTTAGACTCTCTGTGGTATTATGTTAGCTGTAAAAATTACTAGGAAGATTGCGAGAAAAATAATTAGCAATTATATACATCTGATGATTTGGCAACGTTTGTAATGAATTATAATGTTGTATGTAGCAATGCTCAAGGATGTTAATATATGGAGAAAAAACTAATTCACAATAAGTTCAAGTAGACGGCAAAGAAGCTACTTTCACTAAACCATTTTCTCCCTTTATTTCAATAAGCATGTCTCTGAGAAGTAGCCCTAACTGCAAATACTAAGCTCGTACATATAAAACTTTGGAGCAAACGCCGAGTAAAAGTAGGTAGTACTCTGCACTGTTCCTGAAATTATTTCTTCAGCGGCTACCCACGAAAAACAGCTTAAGCAGTGCGAAGTTGCTACACCTATAGTTGAATATAAAAATTTCTAGCGTCGATAACTAGTTTTTATATTATTACTAATTAATACATTACTGGATAAACTTGGACATGTTAAAGGCATTTCTTGTTCTGTGTCAAAAGCTGATATGAATATTGGAAAGACTTCCACAGAAATTTAGAGCTCAAGAACTACCATTTAATTTTATTATCTGGCTTCATTTATTTGGGGTTTCCTTTTACAAAGTAGCTAGCAGCAAATTTTATTCTTAGATGGATTCTGAGATAATGCAAGTCAAGTACACAAGTTTGAAGTTCTATATTTACTTGAATGCAGCCAAAGTAGTCAAATCACTTGATGGCATTCAGTTAGCGTGGCGTGGCAAATGTCAGGAGGTTGCTTTGACAGTAACAATCGTATCCTTTGCTCCGTAAACACCATAATAATACATAGGTGTGTATCTTTAGCTATTCATGGGGTTGTGGCTGAGGGTGTGGAATTAGGAAAAGAATTATGTTAACTGAACCGAAACATTATTAATTGTAAGTACAACGGCTCCACAGTTTACCATACATGACGGGAAGTGAGCCACGCCAAAAGATGTGTAAAAGAAGCAGGTATGGAGTACGTATAACAATAATGGGAAACATGACTCTGTAATTACTTAAATTTTAGTATTACGGTTATTATTATCATTTTCCCAACCCACCAGCAGGACCACATATGTGTGAAATAGGAAGTGGTGTAATTGTCTATAACTACTATAAACTCCGGGAGCAGAGCCTCCTCAACGTATCCGAAACACTTTGTATTGGAATCCATTGGAAAGATGAATGGATGAGAGACTTTCTTTTCTTCCGTTCTCTCTCTCCCTCACCTGAGTGAATGGGGCATGGTGTGTATGCTAGGCTACGGAGAATCATGCATGCTTGACGAAGCCAGAAGAAGTGAATACGTCCGGAGAGGACAGGACTCGAAATGAATGAAAACAATACAAAATGTTTTTCTTCAGTAATTATCCCTGTTCCAATTGACTCCTCTAATTGCAAGTGTAGAAAGAATGAGGAGCGGAGCAGGGATGAATGGCATATACACCACAGAAGAAAAGGAGGAGGAAGAGGAGAGAAGAAGTAAAACTTGACAAACTGGAAACTAGATTAAAATAAGTACTTGCACATTTTCACCATAATAATAGTAAATAGTAATTGCAGTTTGTGTGAGAGAGGGAATAATGACAATATATAGAGAAAAGAAAAACAATACGAGCAGCGAAAGGGAATAATGTCCCTCACTTTCTCTGAGACAGGGCAAAATGAGTGAGTTCATGTGTGTGTGAGTGTGTGTGCACATGAATGTGAGTGCACACCCAAAACTTCACCTTTGGTTGCTAGTTGCTACGTACATTGTATTTATTTATTGTGATCATCATCAAGCTTCTCTCCTCTCTCTCTCTCTGGCTACATACGTGAATGCAAGTAATTGCCCGTAATCTTATTTGAGGCTACTAAAATAAAGCAACCAAGCCAAAAACCAAAAAGCAATCTCATTCATTCAGTTTGTGAAGTCAAGTAAATGGATCAAGCCAAGCAGCAACTACACAACCCCTTTAAATTTTCAAGTTAAAAAGAAGACCCTGAAGGAAAAAGGTTAGGTTAGAACAACGGTACGTATAATATGTTTGTGTGTGTGGATGTGAGTTCTACATAAAATTTGTAATGCTTCTTCCATTTCTTGATGGAAGAAGAGGGCAGGGCAAGGTAGAGGGGAACTAAGTAATGGAGAGAAATTATAAGGAAAAACAAAATGTGTGTTTTATGTAAGCACTCTTACTTATCACTATTATTAGTTGCATGAGCTCATATGTGGAAGACGAATAATATGTGAAAGCCACAAGCTATTATGTACACTCATATGTGCATTATCTGAGCTAAAAGTGTATGTATAAGTGCTCAGCCCGAAGTTGGATGGATGTTGTGTATGGAGTGACTTTAGGAACAGTTCTATTTCAAGTGACTTCCCCATTCATTATTGTTATTATTATTATTATGGCTGTTGTACGAATGGATTGGAAACTTAAGCCAAAAGCAAGAGATGGAGAAAACCTGAAACATTGTTTTTGTTTTTACTTTCCTTCGTCTCCCATCCTTGTCGTCATTCTGATTCTTGAAAGGCAACAGTGAAAATTGGCTCAATAAACTGGGGCCAAACCCACATGACAAAATATTCACAATCACACATGAGCTCTCTGTACGTCTGTGTTGTAGCAGATCATTGTACGTGTACATTGTGCTCGCTTTTACTTTTCCTTTGGGCAAATCAGACGTTATTATTACTGCTACTTCTCTCTCTCTCTTGCCCTTTCTACTCTTTTGGCTAGCTTTCGGCTTGACTTTGCTTTTACTTTCTAGTTAGTTCTACTTGAAAGGATTATAATTAGTTTAGGGAGAGAAAAACAAGCAAGCGAGCAAAAGAGAGAGAGAGATGCAATGAGAGTTTCATGCATAATTGTACTTACATACATACATGCTTCGTACTTACATTGTTTTTGAACATGTCTGAAATTGAATGAATGTCCCCTTTGGAGTCTAAGTACTTTTCCCTTTTGTCCTCTTCACTTCTCTCTTTACTTCATGCTCCTGCTGTCCAGGAAAGGATATTTATTGAGCCTATTATCCTCCAAAATCACGGTTATTATTACCATTATTATTACCTTCCACTATGTGAGAGAGTGTGTGTGAGCATGCTACTTCGTTTCCACTGGAATCTTGTCACATGCATGCATACATACATAATACATATGTGCACTATCTATTGTTATACACACTCCATATATTGCGGTGGATGATGTGATTGCATCATGAAATGAATTATTGAGATGGAGCAGAACAGTATAAGAAAAGTGTGCGAGGTCTGTAAATAATCTAACAGTCTATGTGAAGCCACTATAGAATTGTCACTGCCACAACTTCCCCATCCTTCGTATAACTCTTTGGACTAAAATTTAAAGTCAGATAGAAATTCTTACTACTCGCAATTAAAGGGAGTCATTGTAAAGTGCACTGTTGGTTTCTCCACTTAAATCGCAAAAGCCTAAAAAAATCATAGTGGTTGTTATGAAATAAGCAAACAGGTCTTCTAATAAAAACTAGTATTTAGTGTGACTTAAATCCGCTCTTTGATGTTCGCTTAGTTCCTTTTGTAGCTAATTCCCTTTTTGTTTATGTATGGAATTAGGCAAAAGCAATAGGTTTGATATGGAATAATTATTTTAGTCCGGTTGTTTTAGCATGGAGCATTGTATTCAGTGGTTGGTAATTGTATATACTTAAAGGACTTCTCCGCAGCGTCTTTGATGATATGGTTGGTTAAACTCGCATATTTGCCATCAAATTTTATTATAGCCAAGGTGAAATTATACGATAAATATACCAGGTAGAAAATGAATATTAGCAATTGTTGCTGTGTTCAACTTCAATTTTCATTTTGAGCAATTTACCTGATTCCTATTCCAAGGATTTCTTTTTCACATTTGTTGTGACGTAATCGTAACTCTGTATCAAGATAAAATTGAGGACATATTACTGCAATGAGCGTAACTATATGGGAAATATAAAGGTTATAATAATATTAGCGTTAAATTGAATCACTGAGATATTTCGTATTCAACGGAACACAGCTCTATATATATTACTCATGAATTGAGAGAACAGAATGAAATTCAAATCAAAACAAGTGGGCACATCGTGCATCCTCGAATTTCAACTTTGACATTTTAAATGTTTAGATAAAACAATGAAATACACACACATTGGGCGGTAAATGTCATTTCTACTCTACTACCCAGTCCAAGGTACTTAACGAAAATAAAAATATACTATGGACCGTTGTGGCAGTGGTAGCCATCAAATTATTCTAATGATACCTAAATGAACTTTTGTACGAAAATCAACCAACTATATGATTAACTTGCAAAAACTATCATGTGCAATCATATTTTAATGCAAAATACTAATAAACCAGGTTCTCAGAAGTACTTGAAACGTACAACATTCAAAAATTATATAAAATACACAAAATAACATATCTACATCGTTTTGGGAACGACAATAATAAAGATATATCGTAGAGCTTCCGCTACCTAATAAAGCATTGAACCTCGGCAGATTGAAAACTCAAGCCAGAAATTGAATCACTATCGCACTCAAAGCCGGCATAGTATTCCCTGTTAGTAGTCCACCAACCTTATATTTGGTATTACGTGAAAAAGAACCTAGTGGCTGTAGTGGTGGACGGTTGACTCACAAAGGAAATGGGAAAAGGCTATACAATTTTCGGAAATAAAAGATAATCACAAAAGAAAATTTCATTATATATACGGCCGAGCTTTTTCTCTTTCACTCCCTTTCTGTTCTTTTGCCCATGAATGTATCACACTGACAATGGTGGAGTGATAGAAAGATCACTCTTGTTTTTGTATAAAGTGATTGGACACGACAAGGAGAAAGGAATCTCATTACACAACCTGATAAAACAGCGTTACCCAAAAACGATGGCTAAAACTTAATACAGCAGGGTAGTAATAATATAAGCAATAATATATCCATTCGAAACAAACTTATAGTCCCCATTATTACGCTTTCGTTCCATCCAATCAGTCATCGTCAGTAGTTATCATATTAGAATCCCAATGAAAATTGTCCATTACAACGGATATTGTGTCGTAATACTTAATTCTACGCCGGAGCCATAACATTGCCATTTCAAAGGGACAGTGTGGAATTGAACAGACACTGTTAATGTTGACTCTTCCGTCCCCAAAAGAAATAAAATGCGAGGCAATATTAAAGCAATACGAATCCCTTTTTCGGCATTCCGCTTTTCGGCCTCTCTCCTTCTCCATATTTATATTAAATGTTTCATTTTGTCTCATAAAGTAAAGTAGCGCAAACAAAGGAGAGGAGAAACACATTTTGCGAGAGCTTTATTGACGCATATGTAGTATATATGTAGATATGCATGGCTATTTCGAAAAAGGGACAAGAAAAAAAGGCAAGGTGGATGGATATATGTATATATTTTGGGAGGATGAATGAGAGCGTATTTACAGGGGCACAGATGTTGTCGACTTGATTTGAAATGACGATGATGATGACAATATCGTCGAGTGCCCAAGCAAATCAAGGCAAGACAAGCGCCTGCCTACTTTACCATGTACCACTGCATTTATTCCCATGGAAATGGAGTAAAATATATAACGCTGTCATTATATTGATTATATCACACATTTTGGGAGCTTTGTTTTGCATTTCTCCCCGAAAAGCGTATACCTACGGTGGAGCGTTAGTGATGGCGTATCACATTTTGTTCTTGTTATCCCGTCTCACTCTTTCTCCCTTCACTCTGGACAGAAAGTCTCTGTCTTCGTGCCCACATGTTTCCATCAAATATTTCCTAAAATAAGTTGAGAGTTGAGTGAAGGGAGGAGGACACAGGAGAATTATGACGATGGCTATTCCTACATGTTTCCATAAACATGCATGCATGTACATATACGTACCCATTATATATTTATAGCTCTATCCCCGTGCCGTGTAAGACGAAAGGGTTAGATTAGATATACAATGTACATGATGGTGAGCAAAGTCGTTGTTTGTCACAGAGTGCGCTGCACAGCTCACAACAGCCCGGTTGTTCAACGAATTGAATGAAAGGGGACGAAAAAGGCAAAAGAAAAGAGAAAATGAAACGAACCGTTCTCTGATTGTTGTTTGTGACGGAGAGGACGTAAAATGCAGGCAGGACATGACTGGTCACACTTGGCGACACGGCAGTAGTAGTAGCAGCAGCATAAGTAAAACGAAAAACGACTATGAATGACGAAGAGAAGGGAGAGTGAGAGTGGAAAAAATAACAAAACAGGAGGGAGCACGCACATTCCCTTATACTATGTGCTCTTGAATACACAATAATATTATATCTAGCTCGAACTCGGATCTAGTATAATAAAGGTCTCCTAAAGTGTATACACTTTTCAAAGCATTACTCGATCTGCTTCTCTCTCGCCATTCCATACATAAAACCTCACGTTCTACCCTCAAAAATCCAAGATATATGGTGTGCTGCAAGCTCTAGCTTTTCAGGTTTTGAAAAAAGGAGAGAAGGGGACATTGGCTCTCCTATATTTTATAGTATTTTTACATTAATGCGCGAGAGGGTAAAAGGCTTTTTGGTGTTTTCCTACTTTTTTCATAAACACTGGATCTGTCCCCTTCCTTTCTGAGTTTCTGAACGAGCATGGTACAACCTTCCCCAAGTTGTAGAAGTAGACTCGCTGCTTCTGCTCCGATATGATAAGATAAATTTTGAATTCTTTTTGAAGCTAGAAAGCAAGTTTTAAGCTTATAACGCAGTCGTTAATGTGACTGCTTCCAATAAGTATTTTTAAATATATTTTGGTACGCCAGATGTAAAGCTTAGGGTCAAATTTCATTTCTGCCGCACTCAAATTTATTCTATGTAGCCCTTACATATAAACACTTTTATCAAATAATTTTAGATAAAAATTAAACCTACATAACAATGCTTAAAACAACTTCTGATTTTGAAGTCTCCAAATCAATAAGTATCCAATGACTAATACTTTAACGAGTTCAATGCTAACACAGTGAACAAAATCTCAGAATTTCTGGAGGAACGTACGATAAAGTCATGTTTTTACGCAGAGCTTGAATGTTTGCCTAAAGATTGCTTCTTAGTCTTTTGGTGCATTTCCAATGTCAAACATGCAGTTTATATAAAACCGTTTTGCTGTTAAATTTATATAAGCATAGGTCAAATGCATTTAGAGTCTTTTTGAAATGAAAACACGCGTGCATTTCCTGAATCCCTATTGCACTGCTGTGCATCATTCAATTAATCATTTCCAACAAAACATAAAAATGGCCGTTTCACTTTCCAGCATTTGGAATTCACCACAAAATTTGCAATGAATCATTAATGTTATAAATATGCTGGAAACCCTAATTTTTCATATTAAGTAAATTATTTACTCGGTGTTTAACCAGAGTAACACGAGTACAAAAGTAACCCAATAGCACTGCGATGCTAGGAACAACAAGAGTAACTCATAAATTTGTACACAATGGAGAAGTTATAATATTAACAAGATATGACGAACTTCAAATCTTGATAGTTCATGGTTGCCTGCTCATCTCCTTTCACATATGCCTATATCATTAGTCAGGTCGAAAAGGAAGCAAGAGGTACAAGTTCATGAAGTGTAAGCACACATGATGTTATATTCGGAATATGCGTTGCAACCAACACAATATATTTTCTTGGAGTGAATCACCGATGTGTACATAGGAAGTACATATATGTATCTTCACCATATGGTAAACCATTATCCGTTTGATTACGACTTCCAAGGATTCCAAACAGTCTGTTTCAAATATCATTTCGTATTTTTCCATGGAAACCTCACATAATTTTCCTCAAAAGGTTCAAAGGAAACCAGAATGAAATCAAAATCCATTATGTCATTACACACAGTTGGAGTACGAAGCATAAAAGTCTGAACAAGTGGAAGAAGACGAGAAAAAGGGGAGACAGGGCAATGATGATGATGATCATGCTTTTGCTTGCTTATAATGTGCAAGCAAAGCACATGCATGCATATAGAACAGAAAGAAAGAAAGAAAAGGATGCAAAGGGATATTAGAGTGAAACGAAGAATGTTTTTCTTCTCTCCTCTCCTCTTTCTAGATGAGGGCAAAGTTTTTTTTCTTCCTTCACTTGTTAAATGAAAAATGTCCCTTTCTCGGACTTTCCTTCTTCTCCTTTCCCCCTCTTTTTTCCATTTGCCTCGTTTGCGTTTTTATAAATCTCTCTTCTCTTTTTCCGACTAGAAGATTGTAATTGAAGTGTGAGCGAGTGCATTGGTGTGGTGTGTGGTGGTGGAAGCACCGGCTGGTACGTTGCAGTTAGGGTCGCAGAGACTCTCATTCATCCAGTCAGACTTATATTATATACGAATGCATGCGAGAGCTTCACATGTCGTTCAGCCATTTTTATTTTTCTGTCGGTCCTTCCTTCCTAATAATAGGAACTTCTGTATCGGGAGACTACGGATAAATGACATATATGAACAAAATATGAAATCCAATATTTCTCTTCTCCTTTTTTAATGTGCAACTCCCTAGGCCATACTAAACAGAAAAAATGATATTACTGGTTTTCAAATAAGTCCATGTGAGTTTGATGTGAAGGGATTTTGAGAACCATTAGGGATATGAGAAGCTTCTTCTTAATATCTCTCCGTCCTCTCTCCAGCTTTTGTTATGCACTTTTCCAACACATACACTTATTCCATTACTGTGTCCCATATGGTTTCCAAAAGTGTAGTATTTGACTTGTTTTCCAAAGTACTATAAAAAAGCGTGCCATTCCGAAAGAAAACTTACTCGCTCCAGCTCGCATACGAACGAAACTTGATACCCGCATTTTATTGTGAGACCACATATTCGTCGTATTGTATATCATCCACCCACGTCCGTAAGATGTTGGGAAGCTCTCTGTTTTGAATGCATTCGTAGGAGCCCAAACAATGACAAGTGTTTAGCGTATATTTAGCAATGAGTTTCAGCTTTTGAATTAAAAGGACACAGTTTTTGTTTGAGCACTGAACCTTTCGTTTTCCTGTTTGCTTGCGTAATATCTGATGTGAAGCCCTATAAGCCAATCCGCCACAACAGGTGAACAATTGAGCAATTACCATGGACTGTAGGTTGATGACTTACATCAATATTATTGTTGGTATCGGCTATTTACAAGCATAGCAATCAACGATTGTAACTTTTTAAACTTATTGGTAAAAATTGGTTACAGAATTCTCAATACGAGTTTTTATGTCATTTGACAACAAATTTAGGCATACAGTGCATAATTTAGAAGACTCGGAAAGCGATTCAAACCTACGTCCCATCACTTATTATTACACATGGTCAGATTTAACCTCGAGCCTCAAATCCGGTTTAGCTCTCCATGATATTTGATCAAAACCATGTTTATTCATGAGAAACAACTTATGATGATGAGTAAGTGTTTCTAAACAAATTTTTTAAGGAGCTAGTTTTCATTTTTTGAGCTTAATACATGAATGCACTTATGTAGTTTTTATCAAACAACTCGCGTTAAAATCTCACCTTTTTAATACACTTGTACATGCACAAACAACTCGCGGCTCCCCTTTATGCAAAAAATATGAGAAGGATATTCAAAAAGTCCACTTCATTCATTAGGATGTAACGGTTGGCTTCCTTTGAATGATATTGGGTGTATGTTTTTTCATGGTTTAAAATATGGTAGTTTTTTTTTCAAAACAGCTAACGCCTCAACGTATTTGGGCATTACAACTTGACTGATCGCTAGGATAACGTTATTACACATTTAGCAATTTCAATCAACAATCGAACCCAAGCCCCATCCTCATCTCCTTTTCCCTCATGGATTCTCCCTTTTTTCAACAAAAATACTATACATCTCGGTTTACTCCGTTTTTGTCAGATCCATGATATCACAAGTTTTAATGAGATTCTGTACGGCTACAAGCTACAAGAAAGACCAAGACGAGAGAGAGAAAAAATATCAAAGGGGAGGGCTACTATTGAGCAGAGAGGATGAAGAAAGATGCAAAACAGTTGAGAGATATGAGTTAGACTTACGTATGCAGAAAAAAGTGTACATTACGTAAAGAAAGGGCATTGTGTAATAGCTTTCTACTTATATTCCTTCTTCTGATGATGATGACTCGGTCGACTAGTACGATGGGATGGTGCCGTATCTGATGATGACGATGATCAAGAAGAAGAGAAGGGGGAAAGAAAATCCTTTTTAGAAAAAAGTACACAGTGGCCGTCGTCGCTCTTGATATATATAAAAAAAGCGAGTGGTAGTCATACAAGACAAGTAAAGGCTTTACGGACATGAGGACTTTGGAAAATGAAAAAAATGGAAGGGAAGAAGAAGAGAAAACAGAGTGAGTGGATGGATAGTATGTGTGTGTAGATTGTAGACAGACATGGAATCCAAGGAAAGATGAGGAGAGAGAGAGAGAGCAGTGAAAAAAGGGAGAAAATCGATAAGGATTGAATAGAGATGTGTTTTTCTCCAGCAACATTCTCATCATTTCAGAACAAGAAAACGAAGAAGAGATGAGGGAAAAAAGTCACATCTTTTTTTTACTTCCTTGGGAACCATGAACCAACACGAAACGACCGACCAAAACGAACCTAGAAAGCAAGTTAAGTTAGCTGGGGAAAAAATAAAGAAAGAAAAAAGCAAGAAATCCATATTATGATGAGCTTCCTGGCTTCTCCTACACTACTAGTCTTTCTCTTTTGATATAATGGAGAATGGCATCACCAGAAATAGTGAGATGATCATGAAAGACATGAGACACACGGTGATGTGGTGATTCCATGCCATGCCATGTCATCATCAGCATTATCAGTGGAATAACGAAGCACATCAGTAGCACCAGTACCTCACCGTCAAAGGCAAAAAGCAAAGGAAGAAAAAATTCCCTTCTTTACCTTCACTTACATCACCATCATCATCACGATCATCATCAACAGCATCATCATCAGGGAGAAAAAAGTACGAATCCTTTTCTACCTTTCCTATCTTCATCCATCGCTCCTGATTTCTTTCCATGATGAAAAGAACAAAGGGTATGATCATAAGTACATATGATGATGATGATACATTCATTTGTTCAAATGAATACCTGATTGCAATTACAGCAAAGCCGCAGCGAAATCAATCACCATGTTGATTTGTATTAAAAAATATATATTCTGAGCGTCCAGTTTCGACTTCATCTCCATCATAAAAATAGTTTCTTTATATGCAATATTTACTTCGCATTGCATATAATTAGCATAATTAGTAAGTTTTCAAATTGCAATTGCAAATTTGGCATCCCGATGAAAAATATTCCCTATATATGTCCACTATTGGGTTGTAGACGTGGTGTGGTTGTTATTATTATCGGTGTGGTGACGAAGTTTTTACAGTATAATTTTGCTTTACCCTTCTTGCGCCAAGAGATGAATCATTATCATTATCTCTGGCTCATAAAAAATGGAATATATTTTCCCTTCCGATATATTTGCATCAGCTATCATCCAATATATGAACACATTCGGCTTTATGGATGAGCCGAGCCCTTGAACCGTAATAAGTGAAAAAGGACACATCATTTTTTCTTCTCAATGAACGATATGATTAGAGATTTGATACATTATGTAGATGAATGATATGGAAATCGGCAGAAAGCGAGGTATTTTTTACTCTCTTCAGCATCCATATATGTATGGATGCATGGGTTAATGATATGGTTGTCCTCATTTCATTCTTTTGGGGATGATGTGTACGCTCATGTCTCTCAATTCAATGAAAGAATGAATGAATGAATGAACGGGTTGGTAACATTTTGAATTCTTTTTGCTTTCTCATTGAAAAATACGGCAAGGAAAAATGATTATGCAAATCATTTTAGGAGGAAGCAAGGGTCCCTCATTATGTAAATGGGTTTTGTCACGCCGTTGAGATGATGCCTTCCACCAACTGGATGTACAGTACACTTAACATACCGCTCTTGTTGGTTTTCCTATCGGGTGTCGTTCAAGTGTTCCTGACCTGGCCTTATCTCAAATTTTATATTCTTCCCTTTTTTTGGACAGAAAAGCCCATCATCATCATTATCATTGGCACCAGGAAATAAAGTATCAAGTGTGTATGTATGATCACATTTTATCTAAGGACAGTATGAGGTACACCGTTAGAAGCAAGAGAGAGTGGAATAAAAATGATATGAAGGTCTCATCAAGACACCTGCCTACATGCAACTATTTTGAACGGGTAAAAAATGAAAGGGTTCTACTTATACTTTTTTGTCGCTCGTTGGTCTGGTCGTAGATAAGCATGCAAGCTTGCTTATAATAATGGTATGCAAGTATAAAATTAACAGGGGGCATATTATACAGTTCCCTTTAATATTTCAATTTCAATGTGAAAGCACGTATCTCCTTGCGATTATATAATTTTAAAAGGGTTTATCGCTAAAAATATTTGTTACAAAAGGTTTTCTTGCTGAGAACTGCAGTTATGCTAATAATAGAAAGGTCGGACGCATTTACCATTAGCATACAGGCTGCATAATTAGAAATAACGGTTCAAGGTCAAATAAATGATTAAGCAGTGTACGGCAGTTGGCCATCAAACGTAATATATGTGAGTTGTGGGTACGGAACGTGTCGAATGAGAAATCTAAGGGTTGAAGTATTTAAGGGCTTCGATCGATAAAATAACCGCTGCTTCTGCTGATTTACATTTCAAAAATAGGCAACATCCTCATGTTGTATCGTATTTGAATACTGCCATAAATTAAATTCATGGTTTTATCTGTGAACGGGACCCTGACTCTACTCATTATCATAATAATTGAAAAGAATGTTTTCATACCTCTGAAGGTGCTTCAACAATTGTCTGATTTCGTATTGTGAAACGGTACCTAGGAATATTTAAAAACTTAAAGTTGCAATTTTTGCTTACAATTTTATACTTGATGAAAAAGGTCGAACGACCTTCAGTTCTGAAAGTTTTGCATTTTATCGGTGCAAAAATCATGATGGCAAAATGTCATTCTTTGGTGGAAGAAACTGCTACCGGATTATCGTTAGTCCAATTTTTCATGTATGGGTAGTTTCAATCTTATTTATATATAAAATATCATTAAAAATATATTTAATATCAACTAAACAAAATAGTTAAGTTGACCGTTGTCTTCACGCGATCCAACATTTGAAAACAATGACCTCATAAAGAGTAGTTTAGTTTGACGTAAAAGTCATAGTATAATTTAAGTTTCCGAGTTAATATTTATCTTCTATAAAATTTGAAATGAAGTTTTGCCCCTATAAAAACACGCATTTGCATCCTGTTACAACTTCAATAAGGAATCGAAAAGAATTTCATTTTTTACTGCCAAGGTTTTGTTTTATATCGAAGCTATTATTATTAAGCAGTCCACGACTTTCATTGAACAGGAGTCAGTGGGCAGTT
>JAQGAP010001490.1:0-19660 GCA_034697805.1 Orchesella bifasciata
TGGGAGAAACCTCCCTGGAGGCGGTGAGGTAACAGACGATTTTAGGATTCGTTGTTTTTACAAGACAATTAAGGTTAGAGAATCATATCGGCAAGACCAGCAGCAAGACACACTGTACGAGTTAACCGGAACGAATAGGTACATCGATGTTGGTACCAATTACTATTTATCAAGAGGACACCTTGCACCAAATGCCGATTTTACTACACAATCAACCAGGGCAGCTACCTACCACTTCATTAACGCATCGCCAGAGTGGCAAATTGTGAATCAGGGCAATCGCTTAGTAAGTATATATATAATGCGATGCATAATAACACTCTAAAAATGTCAATAACATATTTTCTAATCAACAGCTACTGGAAAACAGAGTGAGAGCGTTGGCAGAAGCACAAGAGCGAAAACGAGACTTTGTTATCTGGACAGGCACATTTGATATCTTGACGTTGCCCTATTATAATACCGATTATCAGGTTCCGATTTTTTTAGGTAGAGCAAAACCGGACGGAGGGCATGTAGATAAACTTCCTGTTCCTTAGTAAGTTATTCAAGTTACGGGTAGATTTTTAAATTATACGTTTTCATTTTTACTAGTATAAATTTGCATGACTTTTCCAGTTTTTTGTGGAAAATCATCTATGAAGAAAGAACACGTTCGGGCATTGCAATAATTCACGTGAACAATCCTTATGAAACAAGTACAACATTACGAAACATCGGATGTAGAGATGTTTGTGATGAGACAAACTGGGCAACTTGGACTGATATGCGTGATTTTACGAAGGGCTATACACATTGCTGTACTGTAGATGATTTTCGGTTGTTTTCGGCGATTCCTTACGTAAGGGACTATCCTAACGACTTTCAAGAAATTTCGGCAGGAGGCATTGGCCTTCTTATGAATTTACCGGGTGTGCTATTCAATGCAACCCTTAAAAATCTTTAATTTTAAAATGGTGACGTTTAAAGTAAAATCACATAATCAAATATATTAATTCCAACTGATATATTACTTTCGTGATGTAAACATGTTTAATCTATTATCACATTTACCCTGGATAGAACTCTTACAGACTTATTTTCCATTTCTTGTAAAAATTGGAGTAAAAATGATGATGTACTTTGGGTAATTATTGACGTCAATAGAAAATACGATTTCACCGTAAACATTCTAACTAAGGATGGGGTCACTTGAATTTTCATCAATTTTCAAGATCGGAACAATGCCGAAACCACTCATTCCGAATGTGACATTCGTAATACCAATTCAACATGCTAACCTTAAAGTTTTATAACATCGCATAAGTTAACTGAACAAATCAAATAACTGCGGCAAAAATTACAGTCGGTGAAAATCTGCAAACGCGTTTGCAGGTTTATGAACGTGATTAAATAGCAGAAATGCCGTCTTGATCGTTGACGAGTTTCAGTAATGACAAAGCACAGCATAGAAATTAACTTTTTCCTAACCATCTTTGACTACTTATGTGTCGCGTTTTGATAAAAGATTTGGAACATTTTCTCATACATATGAGCTACCTTCACAACCGTTGGGAGTAACAAAAACAAAAATCAAGTTCACATTTTGTACAATACACAATTAATTCAAAGACAAATTCAAAGCTGTTTTAAATTATAAATTATTTTTGTTTGATTATAAGTTAATTATATTACTTATAGCTGGTTGAAACGAGTAGGACGCTTTTATTTAATAATCTTAACAAGGAATTAAAGAGACAAAAACGGTTGAATTATCCTCTTCGAGTGACAGTTTACTAACGATTAGTTAAAGCTGTAAACATGACTGTAGACTATAAGTAAGGTAAATTTGAAACTTACAATTCGCTTACAATCCTCGATCATATAAGTACACATATAAATTAACGAATTTTTAATTTAAGGAACTCCAATATTTGGCTGCTACCAGGACTCTACGTAGGTAATCGATCCTTCCAACTCCCTTAAAATTCACCAGCACTTGTTCTGGTTTCGATTTATTGTTGCGGTGGATGCCCATTTCTGAGTGACTACATAAAATTTGTATCAACCAAAACAAAACCTGTTGTGGAATCACCTAATATCAAAGTAGAGCAAAGTATGAAAGTAATTTCGACTATGGTATGCAACGTACATGAGGGACTCCTTCATTCTTTGTTGAGCTTGTGAGCTGTGCAGCGTGCAAAAATTTTCGCAAGCTTTCTTAACGAGGTTTCTGCAAACATGTGTATCACTGACTTCGTAACCACCTTAGCATCCTAATGTTATCCTAAGAATAACTTTGTTGCAATGTTGCGTTGCTTTGAATTCCATTATTCGCCCTTTTAATTATAGCAACTCTTTGAACTCCTTGCATAATATCCAACACGCTTCTTTTCCCAATGCACAATAGGAATTCTGCCTTTCTGCATAGATAACTCGTTTATCCATTATGCCATGTGTGTTCCTCCTTTTTGTGTTGTTGCTTTCCGGTGCTGAAACAACTGATTGTAACTTTTGAAAACAAAACCAAACCTCAATGAAAAATTTCTTTCAGGCTGTTTCCTGTTTTGATCCTTTCTATCTATTTAAAACAAGTTCAAAAATCTGTTCAAAATAGTAGCAAAAATGAAAACCAAAATTTGAATAATTTTATAGATTTTGTGGTTGATTTTTTACCAATCAGATCACATCTCCGCCGTCAGGAAAGGATTTTTGTGTCCCGTGGTTGTGATAAGAAACAGTAGATTTTTTTTTCAGAAAACAAAGTAAGACAGTGAAATGAAATGGAAATATATGAAAACGCGAGATGGTTAGGAGTTGGATGTTAAAATATCTGCTAATATTACCCACAATCTAAAATCAAAGTTGAAATCCTAACTCGGTCTCTCTTGTAGACCTCTCTCAAGTGGAATTCCATCCCTCATCAAGTCATGATGTTTATTATGGCTTGAATCCTGAAACATAAAAACATTTATTCACAAAACCAGACGTGCGTAAGTTGAATAGCAGCTCTCGAACTTGAGCCGGATTACTAGTTTCTCACGGTACATTGAGCACACTCAGAAAAGTGGTTTTGCGTAACTTACCTACATTATTTTGGTTCTTACATTTGTTATTGGAACTTTTTCTATTGGAACCTGTATTTTGCACAAGTTCTCGTTGCTTACGTGAATGGGAAAAGTTGTATCTAATTTTTAAAAGTGGTTTAATTATCAATTATGGCTATGTATTGGTGATAAATCCAGAAATTATTGTACAGTTTATGCTTCGCATACCATTTTGCATACTTTTACAATAGAACTGAAGCTAAATATTCAGAGATTTTAATTCGAGCAACGTGGGTTCGAGAGCTGCAAAACTAAGGTTGATGAATAATGGCAACACTCACTCCTACATTTTAAATGTGATTTGTTTTCCCTTAAAAAGATGCGTTGTGTGCTTCCATATAAAAGCAAAATAAATTAAACTCTTTGGCATTTTATATAAAGGGACGGATTACAAGTTTTCATTTACTATTTAATTATTCAAAATAACTTTGCATAAAATGAACAGATTTTGATTTTGATAAACCATTATTTCTTTAAATCTTATTTTATGAAACGGAGACAGCGTTCTTCAACCACGTTGTTCATCCTCTGGAAGGAGCTCAACCTAGTCGTCGAGTTTCAACTGTGGAATTTCCTCCACGGGAGCAAGAGTGGCCTCGGGAAGCAAAAATTGAGACATATCAACCTCTTCCAACTTGGCTTCCTCAATCTCCGGCATTTTCGGCTCGGGCAGTAAATATGGCGTAATGTCTATCGCTTCAGGTGGCGCGATTGGTGTTGCTTCTACAAGAGCTGCTACAAGGAAGAGTAGGCCAAATGCGACTAAAATGTTGGACTTCATTTTTGAACTCGAAAGAACAACTGTGTTATCAAAACAACTGGAAAAGACTGGAACTGAAACTAGATAACAATGAGCCTTTGAGCTGAATCTTATATACAACTTTTGAGTGCGAGTGCGGACCTAATAGTGAGCGTTTTGGCTTCCTTTCTACAACTACCTTGTGAGTTGTAACGTATATTATCCTGATAAATATATCCTCCCACGCACCAAAAACCGGTCGCAGTGTTCATTGAAAGCGAAAATACGATAAGGAAATACAATGAAAACCTGTGTCTGGAGCAATAATTCAGCTTCGTATTTATATCCAGTGCCAGGCTCCGACATGGAGTCAAGGTCGTACTAATTAAATGTATTTGGGTTTCTCTAAATTATGAACTAATTTCGTTCTGGTGAGCTGACCGGCACCAGATTGAATGATGGAAAGTATTGTACAAATGAATACCTAAATTAATTAATTATGCTCTTCATAAAAGTAGGAAATCTTGTAGTAATAAATTACTCAACAAAAATGTATAATTGTTTGTAGTCCAGACGTAGCTTCATGTAAGTAAAACTTATGTAATAATTACTGTGGAGTTTTCCTATATTGCGTAATCAGAGTTGTTTTTGCTACGAAGTAGAAGAAGTTCACGTGGAACGAATTCCGTCATTTACGCTCGCATAAACCTTGTACCTACCTATAAAGAGTAAACACGGCACCTAAATAATACGCACTAGGAAACATACACCAGGAAGAGGTGGTTCATCGTAAAATCCTATTTTTACATTTGATTTTTAATTAAAATATGTAAACATGATTTATGGTAGTACTCGATTTCCAAACGAAATATGTGAGTTCTGTCAGGGTATGTCTCCTGTTGACTCCGTTTGAAAGCTGTAAAACTATTCCTGTAAATTATATGAAATCGTTTTACTTGTTCCACAAAGAACTTGAGGTTGGCTCAAGCGGAACATTGGCACGCTAACATAGAGCCGATGGCAAAGTTTTAGTTTCTCAAGGTATATTGAACATGCTCACAAAAAGCTGTTTGCACCGCCTCACCTACCTTTATATTTTGATCCAGTAGTTCTCGCTGGTTGAATGGGTCATTGAGACATTGTTTGATTTTATAGAGAGCATTCATTTTAAAATTTTAAAAAGCTTGAAAAAAATAGCCTGGTAAATTAAAATTTATTTTTACGTGAACTTTTGCAGCCAAAAAATGATATTGTACTCAACATTCCATTTTTCTGTTTTTTTTTCAACATTTTGAAACCCTTTTTGGAAATGAGTTTCTGATGTGTAGCTTACGATTGCAAGCCATATGTTTTCGGTTGAGTTAGAAGCTTTAATAAGTGCTGATGATGACTTTACCCGCTCATACATATCAACGTTTAAGCAGCATACAATACTACATATTGTAATTACAAAAAACTCGGTTTTACTTCGGTAAATATGGACAACAATGTTCACCATTGAAGTCAAACTAACTAGTAAACTGGACCCGCAGACGAAGCTGATTGCAGTTGTTTGCAACTGTTTCAGAGATAAAAATATTCATGTTGGTAATGTATATTTCCTGTTTCAACCTCCTGAAATCCCCGTTGCGCAAAGAGAACAATATGTAGACAACTTTATAATTTCGTAATGCTTTCATTAATTATTGGAGTATGAGAATGATGATGATGCAAATGATTGGGTACATTAGAGTATACAATATTGAAATCTTGGAAATATAGTATTGTCAGACCGAATATTGTATTTATTTCATTTCTTTTTTGGTTGTTCAAAATTAAATTTTCATTATTATGCAAGATAATTAAGAATTCGTTTGTAGGTCAAACGTAGCTTCATGTTAATTATTAATTGTGATACTTGATGGAGATTTCCTATATATCTCATAATCAAAGAAGTTGACTTTGCTACGGAAGTTTAAAAATGGAGGTAAAATTAGAAATGGAGAAAATGATGAAATCAATAAATAAATTAAAACTAGTGAGTGCAGAAATGGAGAAAATGATGAAAACAATAAAACGATTAAAACTAGAGAGTGCAGAAATTGATAGAATAAATATAATGCAAAAAATGGCAGACTGTGAGGCAACGCTGAAAATGTTAAGACAAAAACTCGAGGACGAGGCAGAAAAGAGAAGACATGCAGAAACAAAAAGAGAAGACATGCAGAAACAAAAAGAGAAGAAGACACGAAAAGAGCAGAAGTACAAAGAAAACAAGAAAAGAGAGTAAGAGTCGAAATGCAGAGATTAGAAATGGACAGAATAGATCTTATGCAAAAAACAGCGGAATGTGAGATACTGGTGAAAATGGTAAGAGAAGAACTCGAGGGAGAAGCAACAAAGAGAAGACATGCAAAAATGGGGATAAAAAAAGAAAAGAGCGAAGCAGGATATCCGAAAGAAAAACTGACAAGAGGAGCCAAACAAAAGGAAGGGAAGAAACGGCAAGAAAAGACGGAAAAATGTCAAGGAGGCATGGAGGTAGAAGGGATGAATGCACGATTGTTTAACGTCATCAAATCTAAACGATTAGCGTAACTCAAAGCGAATAATGCTGTGGAATAAACGGGTTTTTAAGACATAGTTTAAAATTTTGAAGCGTGCATTTATTCAGATAACTAAAACTAAAATTCGACATTTCAAAAGCATTTAAATACATGTTTCTAATGCGTTCTCTCCCATCAACCAAACTTTATAGGTAAACATTTGGTACAAAATGCACACTGCGATGGAAGTACGTTGAGGCGGCCAAAAGTATTTTGAGAGAAATTTTTAGACTAAGAAAACCTATTTAAGAGTTAACACGACATAAACTAGCCAAAATATTTGTTTTTCTCTGTTTTGAGACAATTGTCACACGTCTTTAAATAAAATTTTGTAGTAAATCTGGGGATCGAATTTTTAATGACTCCAAGTGTATCCTACACAGAAAAGAGTGCTGATTATTATATATTCCTGGTGAAAATCCAATCTCCAAATTTCAGTGAACTGATGGTTTAGATAAAAACGTTCTGCGTTTTAAGTGTCCTTTTTCATATCTTGTACAAAAGAATTAGCAACGATATAAGACCTAAATTTTATTTCACCAATAAGAGCTTTGGTCTCAAAGAACTTTTTTAACTCAACAATTCCTACCCATTTCATTTCGGCGACTGTTCCATTCCGTCACTTTAAAAATTGTTTTAAATCCCTTTCCAAATGTTAAACACAAACTTATAAGTCAAAAGTCATAAGTTAAAAACAAAATTATAAGTGTTCGCATCATTTCAGCATCCTTGTAGCGTAGAAAACATTGAAACAGAGAAATGAAAAAACAATGAAGTTTTCACTTGGAAAACAGCCAATACTTTTGACGTCACTTCATGCCTCCAAAAATAAAAATGCTCAGCAATGCCAACCGTCCACCTCATTCAGACGTCCGGTCCGGACCCAGGGTACTCCTGGGTACCCCTCGCTACGGTTTTGTCTATCCTTCTTCAATCAATGCCGAAAAATGCAAAGTGTGAACTACTAATGTCAAAAGAAAAATCAACCCTAAGGCCAAGGCACGATTTCCATCTCATCAAACACCCCCTTATTCCCTCTTACCTTCAAATTCTATAGAAGAAGTTGGTGCGAGTCAAACAGGTTCTAATAAAGAACAAATTAATACAGGTGAAACTCGGGAGGTAGCACCTAGAATTCCCGCACATCCACGCGTATCCACCAACCCAATACTCTAGTTTTACATGTGCGCAACTATTACCTGAGCGTGGAATAATTTTTTTGGTTAGCAGTGTAGGTTTGTAGTTTTCTGCATCATACAGTTTACAAACAAAAAAGTATTCCCTATGCCTTCAGCTTAAAAGTTTTCTTGTTGTTTAAATTAATATATGGTTTAATTCAAGAAAAGATCGTGTTGTTGTTTTGGGTGAATCAGCAAATTAAGTTTTCGTAAATATACACCTTATGTTGTCTTGATCAATATTGCATTACATAATTTTAATCTATAAACCTGTGATATGTTTGAGGCTACAGTTTCATTGCACGGAAAAAGGCAAAGAAACCAAATTATAAAAGCATGATATAAAAAAGTTTACTCCCTCAACTAACGAAGTTGATGCATCCTGCAACGGAAATTATATCGCAGCTTTTTAAATTGATAAATGGTGAGCAACGACGTGAAGGGGAAAGATGCGACCATAAATGCAAGTTTACAGTTTATTTACTCACATTTTTTCCCTTCACAAATTTTAACCCCATATGTACTGCATTTTGGCTTCATCATTTCGCCCATGTATATTTCAAATACCTAAATACTGATTTAGTTAGTAGGGATGTAAAAATGTCCTCCAAATTCCAAGAGTAGCTGCAGTGGAATCCCCTTGTAAATATAAAGTCGAGCCTTTAGTTTTTATTCAACAACCTCCAACTAAAATGCTCATTCTTGTACAGTCATCATTGTTCCACAAACATCATTCAGTAGAAACATAATTTTTCGAACAAATAAAAATTTTGCATTCCCGATCAAAGGTTCTTTATGGTATAGATGTTGTACAGCTGGTAGCTCTCCTTGTCATACACCTTTACTCATGTTGTGTTGGCGTGTCTCTCATGTTGTTGCTCTATCCGCTGCTCCTTCGGCATGGTTCTGTTTCTTCCAGAAGCTTTGCTGAGTCAATGAAACTTAAGCGTACAGGGACAATGTTCTACAGTGGGAGTAATAATATCTATTTTTCATGTTGACTCATGTCCGTGCCCCACCCTGTACGTCAGGTCTCCCCCGATTTTGTCTAATTTCCAGATCTTTTTTCTTGGCGACGAACATGGAGATATCAATGTGTACATAAAGCATGCAAATATACTACGCATTTATAGCTATACATACTTCAATGTATTTATACATATTGCGCTTATGTTTAAAGACCGAGCGTGTGCATGTTTGTGCGTTTTCTCACAGAAGTTTAATGATATTACTCAATCAATTTCATAATCAATGGATTGGTCCCTATCGTTACTTGTATGTATCAAAACTAGTTATATTTAAATCCAATTTTTCGCCGGTTTTATATCAAAATCAAAAGATAAATTGGAATAAAATTAGCCGTTTCCATTTCCTAGCAGGCAAACCAAAGCGTTGCGTATGGGCATGAAGAAGGAGCATGTATGAGCTCTGTTTTTATCTTTCTTGGTTGCGTGGCTTTTTCAGAGAAATGCATGGTGAGCAATCACAAAGAAAATAGCGCTTCAGCTCCCATTTTGCAGCAACTTTGATATACAGAGCTGAAAAAAGTAGTGCGTTGTTCAGGCAGCGATCCATTATAGGTAGAAACTAATGCTCAACACCCTGAATGTTTTCCTTTGCTGTGCAGAACGTTGTATCTTGAACTTTACCGAACCTGGTAGCAAAAGGCAAGCAAGGCAACTTCAGTATCACGAGCAAGTTAAACGAACGAGGTTTAGTTCTGCTACATTCAAATGCGTCACTTACATTCTACATTTTCAAGAAAAACTGTGTTCATTACAATGGTGATAAAAATGTGAATTATTCCAACGTTAACAGTTATTTTCATCAGAAATAGTTAAATATATTTAAATCTTGAAGTAGTGCAAGTTTGAATTTTGTGTTCAACATCTTTTTTTACAAAAAGAGCGTTAAAGTGATTTTTTTTTTCGGCTAAACAACTTGCATTATAGTTTATTCGTGCTACAATACTAAAAAGGACAAGTCAAGACTAAGCTTGCTTCACAATTGGAAATACTTCCTATTTTTCTGACACTTACCAACAATTTCAAATCAAATACCAGTAGCATTGGATCCCAACATGAATTTAACTATGAAATCGTGCAATATTGATTTGAATAGACTCTCAACCTCCGATTTGCAGGAATCACAGCGTCTGCGGAATAATGAAGGCAACAATGAACAAAAACCGAAATCTTCTGAAAAGAAGAAGTTTTCATGCAGGATATGTCACAAGTTGCTTACTACAAAAGCTGCTTTAAAAAGTCATCAGAAGTGTCTCCACAGTGAAACAAAGGCTTTTGCATGTTCAAATTGTCCCAGTTCATTCAGTCAACGTAATAAGTTAACAAAACACATAAGGGATAACCACGACAGTAATTATCGTGGCGGTGTGAAATGTTCCGTTTGTGCTCATGTTTGTCGGGATATTTATATGCTAAAACACCATATGAACACACACACCAACGAAAAGCCTTATTCCTGCTCCGTTTGCAAGAAAGTTTTCGCAACAGCGTCAACTCTCAGTCAACACCGAAGCATCCATGATGAGATCAGAAAAAAGCCGCATGATTGCATCATGTGCGGAAAACTATTTGGGACACTTACAGCTCTTATGAAACACATTCAGAGTCACACACAAGAAAAGCCGTACTCCTGCTCAATTTGCGGAAGAGAATTTTGCAGAAAATATGATCTTAAAAAACACTCTGCAATTCATTCTGATGAGAAACCATTTGCGTGTTCGGAATGTCCGTTCAGGTGCAAAGTCAAGTCACGTTTGAGAGCCCATTTTCTCACCCGTCATACTAAAGATCCGAAATATAAACGTCAACCTTGTGGAAAATATTTAACTTCAAGTGGAAAACTTATAAAATGTTTTGTTTGTGGGAAAGCGTTTCGTGTAAAATTTTAAGTCGTCATATGAGAACACACACCAACGAAAAACCCTACTCCTGCTCAATTTGCAGAAAGTCCTTTGCTGAGCGGTCAACCCTCAATAAACACCAAAACCTCCATGATGAGGTCAGGAAAGAGTCGCATGATTGCATCATGTGCGGAAAATTTTTTGATACGTTTCAAAATCTTATGACACACATCCGCAGTCACACTGGAGAAAAACCTTATTTCTGTCCCGTTTGTGACAAAGAATTTCGAGCAAAACAAAATTTGCAAAATCATACAGTAGTTCACTCCAACGAGAAACCTTTTGCGTGTGCTGAGTGCCCATTTACATGCAAACTCAAGTCTGGTTTGGTATATCATGTTCGAACTTTTCACAGAAAAGATCTGAGATTTCCCTGTGGAATTTGTGGGAAACGTTTGTTAGATAAAGCAAGCCAGAGCAGACACATCGCTACCCATTTAAATGAGAAACATCATCAGTGTCCAATTTGCAGGAGACGATTTGCCAGTGGGAAGGGTTTAAAAAAGCACATTAATTCTCACAAGAGTCAAGACGGATTTAGCTGTCCAAAGTGCTCCAACTTTTTTACAAAATTTACGTTTCTGCAAGCTCACTACTTAAAAGATCATGTCGGCTCGAAAGATAGTCTTTTCAGTTGTTTCATTTGCGGTAACAAGTTTGGGTCCATGAAAGCTCTTGAAGAGCATACAAGCGTGCACACTAGAGAGAAGTGGCACGTTTGCAAAAAATGTCCGGAAGAATTTAGACATAAAATATCTCTTAAAGGACATGAATCCCGTGTGCATGGAATTCCCCAATAAAACAATTTTATTCGAAAAGTAGAGTTCAATACAATCTATTTAGATCACATCAGTTGTGGCCATTTAAAAAAAATAAAACTCAATAACTTTCTAACCCCTATAGTCTGTTATCTCTAATAGTTTTCCAATTAAGCATTGGCAAATAATAAATATAAACGTGTGGGGTTGTCTGGTAAAAAGTGACAAAAAATAGTAAGTATAATTTAATTATAAAACACATCGTGTTAAGTGCTTCCATATCGCCACTGATTTGAAAGAAAAGCAAGTGTTTGTGTTCCGTATGCACTTGAAGACGGGGGTGAAGTGATTTTTTGGCAAATATATCCAGAAACGTGTGTTATACATTCTACATTACAGTGCCCTTGTAACGTTATCTCGAGGCTGTTTCAAAACTGTTCTGCACTTAAACGTTTTTGTTGTGTTCAAGAAGATGTAAAGTGTACATAAAAAGTATATAAAGTTTCAAGCGAAAGTGATAGATGATGATGATGGTGACAGTTTATTCTCTGGTTCATTGTTATATACTTCCATGCAAATAATATGCTTTACGGACTCATTTTTGTTTTATTCCAAATCGTAAATGAAATGTACAACGTAAAATATTTCACTTCGTCGTGATGTAGCCGAGTTGAAACCAAGAAAAAAACATTTTAGGTTAAGCTGAGTGTGAGTATGTAGTAAAGCGAGTGAGGGTTAAATATTGTGCTGCAAGAAAATGCAGGCAATTGGAATTGAAACACCGCATTTGAGGAGAGAAGTGAAGAGTACATTTCTCAGACTGCATCTCATCTCAATCAAATCTGTCAAGTATGGGAGTTGCGTGTGCAATGCTCAGTTATCAAGGTATCCCCAAAGTTGAACTTATTGCACAAAAGCTGGACTTGCATTTGCATAGGAGGCTACAACACCCTTCTTTGCCTAGATCCTTGCTCTACACTCTACATGCAATGCAGTTGTGAAATTTTAGTTATATTATAAACTTATATTATTTGGATAACCTCGTGTGTGGTATGTCGTTTGCTTTGTGGGATTTTTTATTGACAGTATGAGACGGTAATGGGAATAGAACCATCAATAGGGGACTGAATTGAAGGGAATTGAAATCAATCAAATGTATTTGTGAACCGAATCTTAAGGAAAAGTGAATGAATATTCCAAGAAAGTTGTGGTGAAGAAGTGATTGGATAAATATTTGAGTGTGAGTTATTAAATGTGGACTACATAGTGGTAGCAGTCTTCTTTTTTTCTTTTTTATCGGGCTATATTTCAATACTTCTTGTGAGGTAATTGGGCTCACTCATCTTCATTATTCAACTGTTTCTCATCAGTGAAATTGTGATATATGCACCAGCCTTGGCGTTGGAAACGGTGATGGGACTTCTGCTTTGGATGTCTGGTCTGGGGTTGAGATTGGGATTATTGCCACAATTTATACGAGTATTGGTGGTATTAAAGCCGTGATTTGGAAGTGTTCCAGTTCCTCATGGTTTCCGTCGGATTTTAAAATTGGTTACAAAAATTAGAAAACAATTGAATAAATTGCATGATTCAACATGATTTGCGTAGTTGGACATTCAATGAGACACAATATCCTAAATATTCTCGTCGGATAGGGGATTTCTAGTTCGTTCCATACTGTTCAACAACCGGTTGTGCAACGCTATTCCAGCTTTTACAGATGCCGTCAAGTAATACATAATCATTTATTTTTTTAATGTGCACATTTTTGGATTTGCAGAACATTTGACAAAAATACTGATGATTTAGGTCAATTCTGTGGTTCCAGATCTTTGGAGTTTTGACACTTTCTCTAGTCATCCCAACTGGAATTGCAATTTTTGCGGCGTATGCATTCTGTGATCCATTTACTTCCGGTCCAATAGCCAAGCAGATCGTATAGTACCCTACTCTACGACCAATGAGGTGGCCAGCGTTTATTCCAGGGATGAAGTGGCTATTTGTTTCCGCTGTGTTTAGTACTCTGCTCAGGTAGGAATTTAAATTAAAAATATTAATTGCAATGAAACTTCGTACTAACTAGATTGTCAAATTAATTTTCTTCTTTTTTTAGCACATTTACCTCTACATTTAAATCAGTAGAAGCTATGACATGGGAAGATTTTCTGGTAAAAATCCCATATTTCAAGAATATGGGCGATTTTGTTCAGACAACGACTTACAAATGTTTAGGTAAATGAACCTTTAAAACTGCAACGGAAATTGAATGATTTTTTAAAAATATTTTTTTAAAATGTGTAGCAATTTTGTATGGTGTCATAATTATCGTTCTCGCATTCTATGCCGAGTACTTTGGCTCAACCTACCAGACTACTACTACAGTTCTCGTAACCGCTCCAGTATTCAAGGCTCCGTAGTTTTGATGGGCGTCTTTCTCGCCTTTGTTAATATAATAGTGTGTACAATTTTTTCCAAAGTGAGAAATCGGTTAAGATGCCACCATGCGAGCAAGTTTAATCAGGATTGAATATATTTAATGTAAGGCGCTGTAGTCGGAATGATAACTGCATTATTCTCATGGTTATCCAGCGTGACCTCCCTCATCTTCCAGAAAGGGTATAGCTTCCAGCCCAAACTCGATTACAGCAAGCACGAGCAATTGTAGCCAAGTAGGTTGGGACCACAAGTTGAACAATTTGTGTACCATACTAAAATTGAAGTAAGAAAGCATCTCAGCAAATGGGTTACGTTTAAGAAATATTTGTAAATAAATTTTAACTTGTAAATATTTTAATTTTGTTGTAGTGAATGACCAAAAATATTCACTGTCTCCTTTAACCTTACCCACTGATTGGATCTTTGGACGCTTCATCAATAGTTCCACTGCAATAGGCATCGGTCTTCTTAGTGAACAACACTGTGGTGAACCCGATGTTTCCCTCCCGATTCAGAAACTCCAGAGATTGAACAATGCGATATGTAGAAATTAGTGGTATAGAATATTATATATTATACATAACCATCGGTACGTGTACTTAAACACGTAATTTTCTCTTTCCTTAATAATGAAATATAGATTGTTATTGTTGTTACAAACATGAACTAAATATACAAAAATGTTAGTATATACTCACTCATCACTATAAATGTGTGAGAAGCTACATCAAATCGAACTTTGTCTATTATGTAGGAAATCCGGAAATATTGAGTTTCAGCAATTGATACAACGCTTACAGCTTTGTGTCATTGAACCCCACGTGACAAGTAGGTATGATAGTATTGTGCTGCTTGTGAATTTAGCATCTGTCCAAGAACAGGTGCAAGAATGTCCGATCTCCGGAAATGTGTATGAAAAGAATGAATGGGTTGTGACAAAACGTTTCTCATGAATTGAGTTCGTATCAATTTGTTAAGACATAAATCAAGCTAGGTTTTCCATTTTTAGGAGTACTTGAGCGTCGAATAGTAACTTTATTACATTTATAAAATCAATGCTGGCCGCAGTTGACATGTAGACTCTTAAATATAGTTGTAGTGGTCAGTTAAGTGTGTTTTAAAACTATTTTAAACAATGCATATTAACAGTTAATAATTAACTGTACTGGATAAAATAGTATAAAACTTACAGTTTTATCCAGTCCAACGTATATCTAAGTTAAACGTAATTTTTTAAAAATTGTTAAGTAAAACTTCATGTTTATTCTGCCCAAAAAAATTATGAATACTGATACATATGTATCAGCTTTCGTTCTCTTCTTTTCCCATTCAACTGCACCTTTCATGATGTTTTGTATCTTGAAACTCATCATGTACGAATAAGGACATGGTTGTGACATCCAGAATCGTCCAGGAAAGGCAACGTTTCTCTAGCTATACAATTTAATGAATAAATAAACAACTGATTTCATAAGACAGTCATGGCACAAGGCCCATGCTCACATTTTAATGCGAATATCATCTTTCCCTGAACTAACAAGAAGACTCTAGTATAACTCATTGTTTTCAATTGCTCATTGTTCATGTTTACCGTTGTCACCATGTATGCATAATATTATATAGATATTATGGGAAATGCAATGATTCAATTATTTAGACAGGAAGTCCGCAATACATGCAACTTTATCTTTGCTGTGATATGATTTTTAAGATAACAAAGTTATGAAACCCCGAATTCATTTATACGCCATCGACCAGTTATCTTCTGTGTGTTTTGCATGTTTCCAGAAAAACCTTACAGTTCTTCGATCCACTCATCCCATTCAGTCCAATTTTTAAACTAATAAGACAATACTTTTTAATTCAACTTTTATCAGTTTCACGGAAAGAAAAGAAAAAGAAAGACAGAGAACCAATTTTATACTTACCTCAATTAAAAACAGTTCTACCTATTTGAAAACGGTGGAGTGCAGTAAGCAACGTAAAAATCTACTCCGTAGTCCTTTCAAATGTAAATGGCACAAACAAGTCGTAGACATAAATACAAAAATATGAATAAATTGGCTTTAGTTAAATAAATAGTGACTATTAGAAATAATCGCGGAATCGACTTACCATGTACCAACCCATTTATGACCATATATCACTGACAACAAGCATACTCAAACTTGTGTTGAATTAATGAATGTGGTTGATGAAGTTTTATTTATTCACCAGTCTTTATGAGTCAGAGTTGATAGGTTTACATGATATCACCAATTTTATCCCAAATTTACATTCCCATAAAAACAGTTTTATGGAGATACGGTATAAGATAATTGTTGGATTTCTTTGTAAACAAAAGTTTATGAGTTGCTGCAGATGGCCATTTTTTGGTTTGTCTAAATTCTTGCCAATATTAATCCATACCTTAATGATTAACGTATGGTTTGCGTAATAAAAGCGTAATTTTTTTTTTCTTTGCACGTTTAGTTTTGCAAGTGTCGATAAAAAATGAGAACCATATTCATTCACTTTTATTGTGAGTTATAGCAAGTATACTTATTGGTATTGATGAGTTTCCGAATTAAATGAAAAAGAAGTTAAAAATTAATTCATATCAGGAAATGTAATAAAAGGGTGTACCGTGGCATGGTTATAGTTTAAATTAAATTTTATTTTGCGTATAACTTATCAAACAATAAGCAGGTGAGTTTGTGGGAACGCAGGTTTGCTGCCGCTGTTGTAAGGGGAATCATGTACGTCTAATATTTAAATATTTATTAATGAACTACATTAAAACAGCGACGAAATTGGGCGCACACCACCCTGATTGAATGGTATGGGTGTACAATTTGGATGTAGCTTTAAAGATAAGTCTCATTTTGTTGTCTGTTTATTATTACGAAAAAGAAGTTCTTATGAACTAGTATCAGTAGGGCGGACAATAATGAGTAGACCTGGATTTTGACGATTCAAACGTCCAGTGACACAATGTTTCCACAGCCTGCCGGGTGCTCGTGACATACAACTGCATATCTTTGTAAACTTCTTATACATTTTCAAAAGACTAATCTCGAGTTCTTGTTCAATTATAAAAGCTACGATTGAAATTCCTAGAGACGCAGCCCAAAATATGGCAATCACTCTAATTTTAGTGATCTCCACCGTTTCAGGTTTTCCCCACACATTATCGTAGTGCAAATGTTTCATAAGCAGATAATGCCAATCTGCCCACTCGTCCCATTTGTAGAATAGTCCAGATGAAAGGATTTTATGGATAGAGTCTTTTAACCAATACTGATTTTCTGTTTTGGTTAGCAAACTGTTCAACATTTCATCAAATGTTTGAGGGACCTGGAAACACTGGAAATGGTCACTGGTCATCCTCATCAATTGCTGAAAGTAGGGTTCAAAACGATTTAACAATGATGTTAAATACTGATAACCAAGACGCAGACCGGAATTAGCCACCATTTTTGCATATTCAGGACCACCAACGACGATTTCAGACACATAGAAAGCTTCTTCTGTAGATACCCCTAATGAACTGAATACCTCCCCAAATATATCGTTTGGAGAACTAGCAAACCATGGTTGATTAAAAACGATTTTGTATCCTTGGTCAACAAATTCCTTGATCGTGTTGATCTGGCCCTTAGGTACTGGAGTTACAGTGACAATGCTTGTTATTCCATTTGAATAGAGTTGTGTCATTAGAAACGACACTGAACAAACCACAACGAAATTTGAAATCAGTCTTGTTGTATTTTTTACATGGGATGGGTTGGGTTTATGTTGGGCTGTACTAGAGAAAATGCTTATGACTATAGCATAGCCGTGTGATATGGACAGAACACATTACAAGTAGATTTCCGAAGCTAATATAAATATCTATTCTTTTAGGTCAGACATCCAACGATCCATGTCTGATTTGTCTCAGACATCCGGTAAGACGTAGACATATTACGTGACAAACTAACAAAATGATTGCGTAGCAAACTTTACATTTGTCGTAAACCTATATTAACCGACATATGTCTCGTTTTTGAAAATCATTTTTGACTAATGCTTGCCACGAGCGGACTACTTTGAATACTGATTAAAATCAGCATCCGGCATTTTATAACAATTTTTAATAGCCCGCTCGTGGCGAGCAATTAATCAAAAATGATTTAAAAACGAGAAATATGTCGGTTAATATAGGTTTACAACAAATGTAAATTTGCTACGCCATCATTTTATTAAATTGTCACGTAATATGTCTACTTCTTACCGGATGTCTAAGAAAAATCAGACGTGGCTTGTCGGCTGTCTGACCTAAAAGAATAGATGCTTATATTAGCTTAGGAAATCTATTTGTAATGTGTTCTCTCCATATCGCAAAGCTATACTGTAGTCATAAGCATTTTCTCTAATACAGCCCAACATAAACCCAATCCATTCCAGGTGACGAGACACAACAAATTTACTTTGCAATTAAAAATCCTTTCGGTTAATTTAAAGTAAACAGAAGTGCTTTCTACATCCAAACAAAAGCCACACTCCGCACATTGCGTGTAAAAGTACAAAATATTGTATTTGTCGCCATCGCATCTTCTTGTTACATTTGATTTTGTCTGGGTAAGCGGATGTCTATCAGACTTTCATTTCCTAGCACGACGGTGTAATCTAACACCTGAATAACTAAAGGCCACTCACTCAGCTCAGACGAACGAAGCGGACTGGATTCCATCTTTTACTTCTAGACAAGAAAATTTCCGTTAAACATACGAATTCTTTTCTGTCGATAATATAAACATCTTCATTATTGATAGCTGAATCATCTTCGAGTTCATTTCCGGAATTTCCTCAAACTTGGGTCAAAAGTCTTTAAATACATTGGAACCTGGTTCCTTTACCAAAATTATGACAAATATGAGCATAGAGAACAGAATTTGTGGCAGACGTAAAATAAAATACAAACTAAAAAGGGAAGTGGTGCATTTTCCGGTCAACTTAGATTGAATTTCCACAAACTCTACTTCGAAAACGAGAAAGATTGGAAGTTGGTTGCACATTGTATGACGGATCTTACAATTTTCTTTCCCATCATTTAAGCCTCGTTGTGCATGCTTTTGCTAGATACCAAAAATTGGGCACATAGGAGTATTTGCATTGTATTGTATAAACTGGTTTTTTCACTGGATGCGTATGGATTAGGTTAGGTAGCCTATGAAAAATATTTTTTAGACTGGTTTTTTAACTAAAAAGGAGTCCGTATCATTAGTAGCAACCAGTATGAAAACGATGAACGATTTTCTAATAAAGTTTCCTGTCGTTTAAAAGTGTATGACGGATCCTGCAGTTTTATTTCCCAACAATGTTGTGCGTGCGTTGTGATAATTAATGATTAGACGACGACGCTTCTGATAGGTTCGTATTAAGTTACAAGTTAGCTTTTACTACAATCAAACATTACGTACTAACAAAGTAAAAGAATGATAGAGTAGGATATGATCATGACGAAAGACTGAGAAGAATAGTGCTGATCTCTTGCATGCTGCTTACTGCTGCCGGCTTTCCATGTGAAGCGTCTTCACGTGTCCGCGGTGGAGATTCCTAGATGTGCGGGGGTAAGCCCGGATCACATACCTCAAACGTTATTACAGTGTTGTGCCAGAATTTGTAAGATACCTAAAACTGAGCATGGAGGAGTACTTGCAATCCAATAGGAATAACATCAGATTCTAGTAGTTTCTTCTGAATAATGCATTTTGCTTGATAGAGAAATACAGAGTTTGTAAATTGATACTACGAATTTTTAATTCTCAAAATAAGAGCATAGCAATAAGCAAGAAAATAAGTTAATTACATTATAGTTTTTACCTCTCCCCAACCACTGGTCATGATTAATATGAGTTTAAAACGGGATGTAAGTGGTTATAAGTTTATTAACAGCCGACGTTTCAAAATTCACACGAATTTTTTCAT
>JAQGAP010001491.1:0-19645 GCA_034697805.1 Orchesella bifasciata
GACTAATAGATTAGGTATAATTTTTTGCTCAGGGCTGACGTAATCCTTTCAAATCAAACCACATCAGACATCACACATTCATCAGTAAATCACCCTGATTGTGATTAATCTCCGACTTGCCGCAACTTCTTCTGCGTAGTAATATGCTTCTTCACAAGAACTACAAATCCTTCTCATTTTACAATGATAGTCTTGTGCGACGAAAAAGCTTATTTTCAGCATGTATCCAATTATTAAAAACTGATTAGAGTACAATGCCCATCCAATTTTCCTACTCATCTCATCTCATCTTCGTCAAACAAAATGGCTACCAAACAAATCTCGCAAGAAAACAATAGGTTTCTTCTTCTTCATATTTAGCAAGACAACAACATGATCACATACATTTAAGTTTGTAAAAAAAACACGGAAAAATATTTTGTTTCATCTTCTTATCTCACCATCATCATCAACGAGAAGATGAGCAGTACTCCTTCAACTTGAAAAAAAAATTACAGCCAAGTTTTGGCTCTGGCATCATCACACATCACATCATTTCGTCTTCTTCCACGCTACATGGTCACGGTAGACAACGACTTTAATAAGATGCTTTGTGGTTTGGTTTGGCTGAAAGAAGATGAAGATGCGCTTGCATCAAATTTTTTTCAACATGAAAAAAAATTCTCTCGAAATATTTCTAGCCCGTAAATAAGAAACTGTATAATCATAAAAAATCATAATCATCTCGCATCTTTCGGAGGAACCATCATATATTCATATTCATATTGAACCCGTGAAACAAAACCGACAGGATGTACATAATAATCATCATCATGAGCTTCATGAACAACATGTCCCTATATAAAATATTGCATATTGTTTGTTTGTATTAACCTTGAAATTTTGTGATTTGCCATCATCCATCCAGTTTGCTAGATTGTCCTCGTGTGCGCTCAAAGTTTCACGATCTTTTTTAATGGGTTTTCATGACGGAATGAGAATTATTATGGAGATTGCATTCACTTTTTCTAGCCCTTCCTACGTAGCTAACAATTCCTTCTAAAATTCATAAGTCTGATGACCTACGACGAAAGAGTGATGATAATGGTGCATCGTAAATAATACGCTATTTGCATTGAGTTTCAAGCAAATCATTTCCATTTCCTGATTCGGTAAAAAACAATCTCTTTTTTTTTGCTGTAGAATGGAGTGAGTTAGGCTCGAGCTCTAGTCGTAAACTTTATGTTAGTTTCTAGAGAAAAAGAACGGTTCAGTTTTAACAAGGAAAAGTCAAGTGCATATCCGTGTTTGGTTGGGCTGCAGAGTTGACCAACAGGTCGTTTAACTTACTTAGTTAATCCCATCTCCTTTCTTTGAAGATTTTTTTTTCGTTGTCTTTTACAAATAACATGATCATAATTTGGGGTTGAGTTTGAATTTGAGTGAGTCGGCATGTGACAAACAAACCAAACCGCAGAGGACACCTGAGCCAAACCTGCCTCAAAAAACGAAGGTGGATTGGATGATAAACCGCTATCCCATCGTGTAGTATATCATTGCCATTTTTTGTTTGACAGAAAGGCAAACGTGTCAACTGAAAAGTAAGCGTGATTTGGATTGGCGTTGGTTGAGGTTTTTGGTGAAAAGTCTCCACAGCCAACCCATTGCATAATCCTTTTTAGGGAGTAAAACGCAATGAATTGAATTAATGTAAAATGAAATGAATGACACCTTTTTATAAGAATGCAACGAGGACACCCCACTGATTGGTGATAACAACGAGGCTAAATACTAAAAATACAATTGCAAAAACAAACAAGGCATATTTTTAGATATTGTATTTTGAGAAGAAAAGAAATGCCGAATAAAATATTTTACTTTTTCTTAAACATTTGTAATAAAGTAGCGAAATAAAAAATGTACCCACTCTTTAAAACCAGACGCGCTGACAAACGAGCAGTTAATTTTTTAGGTTTTAGCTTCAGGTTTAAAATTAAGATATTATTTAAACCTCTTTTTTCATCCGTCGCACGTACGTCTTGTCTTGATTAAAATATCAATGGCAAAAAACTCACATAATACTCCACGTCATCAACTCACCTGCCGCTGAAGAAAGGATTATATTTATTCCTTATGCGCATGCACATTCCTCTGCCGTCAAACCCAAACAATATCTGAATGCAAATCAAAATCAATTGCATATATTGCAATGAAATAAATATGCATAATATTACGCATCTCTTTAAAGCCTGAGGAGACTCAAAGAAGCTTATTCATTTCGTCATCATCTTTAAACAATTATCGTCATTATCACATCACACATGAGCCGCATACTTTGTAAATAAATTGACGAAGGACAGTCCTGAATCATAGCAATTCATTCATTCATTTCTGATGCTTTTGTTTCTTTCCTCACTCGTGAATAATCTCTGCCCACATTTGAGTTGACCATTTGCATTGGGAATGAATCCACCTGACAATGTGCAAAAATGTTTGCAACAAAAGGATTCAGAAAGGAAAATCCGTTATGAACCAACAACCAACACGAGTTGTTGATGAATATAATTATCAAATGGGCAGATTGGCTAGATCAGTTTTTGGTCAAAGTGAAAGGATCCTTCATGATTTTGAATATCATTTAAGCTGAATGTTGGCTTGTCCTCCACCTCTTCATCGTCATCATCACTATCATCATAATTTTAACTTGCTCCTCTCGTTCGACTTTACTTTGTCCAAATAAAGAAAAAGCCTTCTTGGTCCACTTCTCTAAGCACATGTGTGTGAGGAGTACAATGCAAAAAAGTGCAAAATGCTAATAATCTAAGCTCTGACACTGACAACACCAAAAAGAAATGCCAAATCAAACCACGTAGTTTTTCTTAGAAACATGGCAGCTTCATATTTTTTACGTGTAACCCTTCATAATAATTTTATTTCTTGGTAAAAAAAAGTGTTGAAAAATAATTTGAAAATTGAATTTTTTGCTTGAATTTTTAGACAAATAATCATTCAAAATGACGCTGAGTAGACATCGGCACCTGAGGTCGAGAGGTCAACTCTTCCTCCTTCTTTTGAGCTTCACAACGGTAGCCTTTGGAAAATCAACGAGTCAACCGTCCACCTCGTCCCCAACGACGACGACAACAGATGTGGAATCCGAAGAGGTGAATTCGGAAGAGTCGCTCATGACAAACATCGAGATTAAGTGTGCAACCCATGAAATCCGCATCAAGATTCCGACACCGCATCCCGATTTTTCGGGAATGGTTTACCCACAGGTGAGTCCCCAAAAAACCAAGTATAATTTGACCTTCAATTGTGGGCCAGGCAAGCCCAATTAGGCGTTCACTCTTTGTAACCTTTGTCGAGATAGGGATTCACATTGAAAACTCATCTTCTCAATCAGAATAATTTTCAACTGGCTCTCGCAAGCAAATCATGAACTTAGGCAAACTCTCCTCGTGTTACGCAACAGGATGCATAATATATAGCACATGCGCATGCGTAACAATCCTTGTTCGCTACGCTTCTTCATTTTTTAAGAAGCGGAGAGGAAGCTCAGAACTTCTTGAGTAAATGGGTCCTTTCTAAAAATTATGCGAGGAGAATTCACTTTGCTGAAGAAATACTTTTATTTACATGAATTATCATCAGCAATTCGTCGTCGAGTTAGAGCCGCATCAGTAAATAGGGAGCCTACTCAACTATTGATGTTGAGTCGACGTCGACTCTTCACATTATTTACTCAAGGTTACGTAAGCCTAGCAGCTAAATTAAAGGTGCTGACTTGTAGAAAATTATTCCCATAATGTTTTTCGTCGTGACATACCAGAACGGCGAGATAAAAAAAACTTAAAGAATTTTTCTTCGTTGACAAATGATCTTTGAATTTTTGAGAAAGAAAAACGCCCAAACAAATCAATAATGACTTAATTTGGCTCGACTTTTATGACATAATATTGAATATTGAGTATTGAGTTTCTCTACAGCTTGTAGCTAGAAAGAGGCTGAGTTGAAAATCGTTAAAATGACGGGGATATGTGACACGAGGCTGCAAAAACGTTGATGATTATGAGATGAGTGCGTGGGTGGAAGCGTGAAGTGTAGAAAAATGGGTTAAAAGCAGCAACACATCAAATGCAATGCAATACTTCACCTTGTCTCTTATAATTTGATTTATGATAATAGTATGTTAATTGCAATTTGCCATAAAAGCAGAAACATGCGTGGATGTTAGCTTCCTAAATAAATTATATCTTCAAAAATTAGAAATTGGGCAAATCTTCGAATAAAATTTGTTCATGATTTTTAATTAAATTTTTGAAATCATTTTTTTCAGGGCTTATCAAAGAACTCGAGTTGTTTGAGAGAGTACCTGTCTGTAGACTACATTGAGTACAGTCTTCCACTCCGCTCGTGCAACACGATGACGACTAGCTCCCAAGATTTGGAGGAGGAAGAGTACTTTAACACCATCGTGCTTGAACCCCACCCAAAACTTGTCACCGGGCAAGGTCGCGGCTTCCAAGTTCGGTGTAGATACCGCAAGCACGAGCCTGCAAATATGCCCCCAGTCTCCATGAAAATATTCAAGAACAACCTGCAAATCAATGGTGGGGCAGAAGAGGAGCCTGAACTCACAAATGGGACGAATGCGGTAGACAGATCTATTAACATCGGGGATCCACTCCAGATTCGGATCCAAGTTCATGCTAATACCACGTATGAATGATAAGCAATGATATGATAAGAGGAATGATAAGAAATATTAGAATTAATTTTTTCTCTTGTTTTTCAGGCATAACTTCATCGTAACAAACTGCTTAGTCCGTGACGGTTTAGGATGGGCGGAAGAAACCCTCGTGAACGCTGTTGGCTGCCCAGTTGACAACGAAATCATGCCTCCATTCCGTTACTCCGATAACCTCGCCATTGTTGACTTCCCAGCCCACAAATTCCCATATTCACCCACCGTTTACTACTCCTGTGGCGTCAAACTCTGTCAAGACTGTCTCGCCCCTGTTTGCCAGGGAACCAAGAACCTCCGACCCGTTCCCCAAGTTACCCCATACGCCAGCAGTAGGAAATCCAGGCGTGATGCTGGCCTAGCCGATTCCACAAGTGGGGATCAACAACCCGCTGAAATCGAGGTGTACAATGGGGTTTGGGTGAATGAAAAAGATGACGAATCCGATGCAGATACCTCTCTCCAAGAAAAACAAGCTAGGGGAGAAATCTTGTGTTTCAAACAACGTGATTTTGCTCTAGCAATCGCAATTTCGGGACTGTTTTTGATGGTAGCGGTTCTCGTCCTAATTTTCGTGCTTTGTTTGAGAAGACGTCACACGTTTAAGAGCATGGGCTCCCACTCAGGATCCTCATCAATTTACTCCGGATCCGCGGCAACGACAGGGCTTACGAGGTCACAGAGGCCGACCTCTTCTCATGGTGGCGGCTATTCTAATACTGCGTACTCACATTCTTCAGATGGCTAATTGGGGTTAAATTGTATTAATTAATTAATATAAATAATTAAATTTGTGTTGTTGATTTTTTATAATTAAGGTGATGTATTAATTGTTCAATTTTCCCTTTGCTTTTCCCGCCCTTCCTCAATAATTATTGTGAATGAAAAAAAGAATGCAATTTTTCGAGGATTTTTCACTAACTTTTTACTAATCAAGGATGAAAAGGGGTTTTAGTTCAATGATTTTTCATGTAATTTTCCGCCGTCCATAATAATTTTAATGTAATGCCATTGCCATATCTTCTTGTAGGTTAGTTGTTGTACTTAATTGTTGTAATATTTTTTATTCGTGTTTGTAATTGTTATTAACATTGATCATGATAATTTTAGCATTTTCAAAAATTGTTATTGTTGACAACGATTTTGTTTGTAAAATGCATGTGCAGCGATGATAATTACGGAGGACTTACTTGCTATATAATTTTAATGAGAAACGGGTGTTGAGAAGGAATTGAAGCAATGCCAGCTGAAATAACAAATTAAGTTTTGTAAAAATACATTTGTTTGAGAAAGTTGAAGAGGAGAATTGTGTTTTAGTGTTTAATATTAACGTCACAACGTCAAGTTGAAACCGGTGAAAAAATGCAATTAAAAGTGTAAAGTTGACCTTAAAAATTGTACCAATACCATACCAAATTAATAATGTGTTTTGTTTTGATACGTAAGGATGGAAATATAAAGAAAGTTTTTGCGAACATTTTGGTTGACCTCAGTTTTGTTTATTATAGATTCGTGTCATCTCATAGTAATCAATTACATCAGTTTATTCTCAAGGTTGCAAATTTAGACATCTCAACTAGTTGTTAAAGTAAGAACAGTAAAAATCGATAGGAACACAAAAAAATTATATATTTTGTATACATGCTATTCAGAAGCAAGCTTTTTCATCTTGGTTCGCATGGAACAGATAGATGAAAAATTATTTAAGTCTTATAATGGAGTTAGAAATGCCTGAAAATTTACTTACATGACGAATGAAATGAATAAGAATACAAATGTAATTTGAGTGGTGATCCATATCCATGAATGATTTCTGATTGAAACGGTTTTGTTATACATCTGGCAGTTACTATATATATGCATTACTCAACTATAGATAATATTTTATGATATAAATGAAAGCAAATACTGATAAGAAGTGTATACATGCCTTACAAAGGTAATGAAAGGCATACCCTTTCAAGTTACTCATCAACCCACAATTATGTGTGGAAAATTAATTTCTCCAGAATGGGATTTTTGGCGTCCCAGGAAACAACGTAAAAATTTGAAATGGTTTTTGTACGTTACTGGCGTGAAACCATTTGAATTTTGAAATAAGACTTGTTTCAGTTTCAAAAAACTAATGCGTGTAAAATGAGATTTTATCAATCGGTTCCGATCACAAGAGCAAATTTAACGGGAATTGAAGAGGTGAACTGCCTTTACTGAAATATGAACACATACAACAGAAATTGGAATGAAAGATTTTCGAATACTGACATCATACATATTTTTGGCATGTACCAAACTTTAATTTGCATAGCATTTGCAAAGCATAACTATTATTGCATTGTTTACTTGTTCACATACGTTTCACACACGTCCGGTTAAGTAATTGCGCTGGATTCCTGTATTTTTAACAGAATTATTGTATGGTTTACATCTCTGGTGATCCATTGCGTAATACTTAATTGGATTTACCTGGTGAAACTTGAGGAGCTGATTCCAAGGGAGTCCTGCGAGCTTTGGTTGTGATTCTTTCAGGGGTTTGTAAAGGGCACTTATAAGTCCCTTCAGGACTTCTCAGATTTACCAAAGCTGTGGGGACTTGTCTTTAAATAATTAATTACTTAAAAACAGTTAACATTAATTACTCGGTCAATTTTATAGTTATAGGTATCATTCTTTTTGTTTGACACCTTTCATCTACATAAACATGCTTGCAAATGGAGAAGACCCAGGAATTAATTTAAACACTTTAAAAACAATATTTTCAGAAAAAAATGACGGCACGGGGCATGCTAATACCTCAACTTTAAAACGCCATATCTCACAGTAGAAATGGAATTTTGACATAATGTTTTTTGCAATCGGTTTCTAATCGAACCCTCCAAGACTAAAATACATTGTCCGTCATTCAGTATCATTGAACCAATGTGCATTGTGATCGAATGGGTTATTTGTGGAACCTTGAACTTGAGAAAGGAAGAAAGTTCGAAAAGGGATGTCAACATCCAAACTGTATGGGCTTCGCCACTCCTGCTTTCTTTCTGTTAAATTTTTATTTTTGCTTCCTTTACTATTATGTTCTTGTCGTAAAAAAATATTGTTTCTTTATAGCTAGTCGGAAAAATGTTTCATCGTAGTTTTGACACCTTAAATGAATCAAGATGTAACTAACAAATTGGGTGGTGAGTTTTTATATTAATTAATTATTCAACAAATGTTACAAAAAGAATAGTAATATTTTACATTGTGTGAAAGCAATTTGAGCTCCGACAGCAGAGTGAATGCTACCCATGCACATTCTTTCTTTTTCTTCGAGAACCATTAGAAGACGTTTTACATATACTTTTTATTATTGACTAACATCTAACAGACAACAATCACACGTTCCAAGTTTAATGAGTTTTAAAGAAATAAAGTTAACCTGTAACTAATCGTCGTCCCAGCAGTCTGACAGTTGGGAGTCGTCCGAATCATTAAAATCAACATAATGTGCAACTAATTCTAACACACAAAGAGATTATATGAATGATGAAATGATAAAATATTCCGATGCTAACTTTGCCAGTAATAAATTGTAGGATTTGTGAAAAATTGATGAACTCTAAGCTAATAAACATTATAATATTTATTAGGAGTTTTAGCTTTACAATTCAATCACAATTTGATAAAAGTTTTTATTCTTCAACTTAACCGTTAAATATTAAATCACAATGACAGGACTTTGTTTTTAGAAAATAAATCTGTTTACTACAAATTGTTGGTGGAAATGCTGAATTCAATATGACAATTACAATAAAAAATAGAACAAAAATGGTGAAACAATAAAAGTTTTTTTCTGCGAACAACACGGTACGGGAAATATTTCATAACTTAAAACGTACTTTCGAAATTAATTACTATTAAATACTTTAGTCTTCATCTGATCAGATATGGCAAGTAGGTTATAACGGGGAGGTGGGCTGGCCGTTTAAACCCGGGTTTTAATGGGCCCAGCCCACCTAGAATTTGGTGGGTTTTATGGGGGGACAAATATAAACCATCCACGGAAAAATAGAAATCTGCCTCATGCCTAAATTAAAAATGTGCCTCATGATACTTCTGTGCCTTTTATAGGAAATATTGTTCCTTTTAATGGAATTTTGTAACCGTTCATAGAACAGTGTCATTTGAGCTTTTTAAAGTAAAGGAATGCATATAATTGTTAATTACTGTCTGACGACCATTGACTTGGACTTCTTGGGGCGTACAAGGTCAAATTTTACTAAACTTTCAATGGTAGCGATAGATAAACGATATAAGGCTCGTTCGTGGCTGGTTAGGTTGAGCATTGTTGACACTTCAAATGATCTTAAGTATAGTAGTAAGTTTGAAACGTTCTCATGCCAAAACGGGTTAGTTAGTAAACTTCATTGAATCGATAACCTGGTGGTCTTACAACCATTGACTTCTTCATATAGCCTGCAAAGTCTAAGCTAGCAATAAGCTATTAATCGAAGTGGTAGATTAACGATTTGACATTCCTTTTTAGCAATTTAAAATTGAATTTCTTGAAAGTAACTGAAAGACTCAGTTTTGAAAGCATGGGACTATGAATTAATATTTGAATGTCTTAAATGACTTCTGTTTGGAGTTGTACGTAGTTGCATTACGCTTCATCACATCAAAACATCATCTTCTTATTATTTAAAAATTTGAAATTCAAACACTTATATCATAACAATACATATTTGTGATGAAAATGTGCCCTAATATAATTTTCACCAATAGAGCATTTTTATAATATGAAAATCCCATGTAAGTACGCATAATTTACCTTAGATAACGGAAAACATGTAAATACCAAGTTCAATCAGAGACCACAGTTTACATATATTTCTAATATATACCATTTGTAAACATTTATTAGCTTACACAAGCGTACATTTAGATTTCAGTGTGGGGTATTCAAATAAAATTTTAATATGTAATTGGTTTCTACGTTTATAATGCTTTTAGATAAGGTGTACGTAATTCTAATAAAATGTTACAGATTCATTTAAATATGAGGCTATCAATCCTACAAAAGGAACAAATGTATCATGAGGCGCATTTCTTGTTTTGATATGAGGCATATTTCTATTATACAGCACAGCGTTAAATGCATGCCTTAATGTAATTCGAGCTTGGAAATCCATTAAGAGCTTATTTCAATTAATACTGAAAACTTCCTCTATAAAGGACATGAATATTGAGATAGCTTTCTCCATAATTATTCTTGAGCATCGAACGAAAATAGTTACAGTTTTAATTTAATTTGATTAAAATTAAGACTTAGAATATTTGCATTATACATAATTATGTACAATATGTTTGGACAATTAGTCGACAGAAATGTTAACATGTGATTTTTGGTTTGCCAATAAAAACAAACAGTGCTAAAATTTTGTGAAATTAGAGAGAATTTTTTTGGAACGCACAGATATTCAATAAAAGTACAAAAAATTGTTCCCCATAAGTACACATGATTGACATTGACATGTAGTTTCCAACCTTGCAAAAGCTCAACACGATATATGTAAACATTTTGTACAGCAGACATGCACCACATAAGCATTTAACCTTTGAACTTGTCCTACGTCAAGTATAAAAATGGGTTTTTAAAAGTTCGCCCCAAACCACAAAAAATGTGCCATGTTCCGTCAGTTTCAAGGTTTGAAATGGTTTTGATTTTGCCATCCAGAATAAAAGCATCCCTTTCCATATATCTTATACCACCTCAATTAAACAGCTACAAAATGTTATAATATAATAATATAACATGTACATGTGAAAAACAAATGTTGTTGTTCCGGATAGAATCTTTCGCTTTTTGGTTTCTATTAGTTTTGTAAGAATGAGTACTTTTGACATAAGTAAAGGGCAGGCTTGTATAATCCAACATTTTTTGACCCGGGATTAAGGATTAAGGATTAATGCTTGACATAGTTGGGATTAAGGAATACGGATTAATTAAGTAATTTTTCCGCGTTAAGTTAATCCTGGATTGGATTAAAATTAGTCCAGAAAGGCTGGATTAGGGATTAAGGATTAACTAATCCGATTAATTAATTGGATTAAGTACAAATTTTATCAAAAAATATATTTCCGAAAGCCTAAAATCGTGTTTTATGTAAGAAAGTGCTAAATATTTAACTTAAAAATAATATCACGCACATTGCAAAATACATTGATGAAAAGTGTTCAATTAGTTTAATCAGTTTATAAAATGCTGAGGTAATCTTCACGCGTCATTGTGGTACAGAAACATACAGAGTTCAAATATTTTGATTGTTAGCAGTAGTAAAGGGACAGTAATACAGGCAAAATACAGTGAAACGCTAGTTCAATCCTTGGTCAGCGTAAATTATTCACATAAACCACATGTGACATGCATATTTAAACGCTTAAAGGAAATGCAAGTGATTTAGATACAGAGTTTTCCGAAATTATTGGCTTGAAATGGAAAAAATTGGTATAATAATTCTGAATTTTTGCGTATTTTTGCCGTTTGATTAATCCCATTCGGGATTAATTAATCTGATTAATTTAAGTCAAAACACAATTACTCGGATTAAGAATTAAGTGATTTTGTAGGGATTGGTTGGATTAATGGATTAAGGATTAATCGCGTTGAATTTAAAGGGCGGGATTAAGGATTAAGGATTAAATTAATCCTTAATCCGATTAAAGGATTGAATTAGTTAATCCTCGGATTATACAAGCCTGGTAAAGGGTTATAATTTGCATATGCATGCTTACGCTGATACTTCTTTGTTTCGGGGCAACTGTCCTGACATCTTCACGGGGAGTAACTTTTCCCATCCACCTTGGATTGTGATGTTGCTAAAATGCAAACAAGTATCTTGCAATCTTGCCTCCTCTCTTCTCACTCACACAAATCTATTCAGCAATGCAGCTGAGCAACAAAAAAATCCAGTGTTCTCAATTTCAATCTTCCGTTTTCTGATTCTTTTGCACTTTTACTTTAACTTTAACCTTTAATCAATAATATTTATATGTAGGCTCTTGTAATTGAGCCAATAAGTAAAAATGCCTGGAAGAATGAGTGCCAGTAAAAAGTTAAAATTGGATCCACTTCCAGTGCGTCACTGGTTTAGATTAAAAGCCGACGCTTCAAACAAAAAAACTTGGTTTTATATAAAAATCCAACAAGGACATTGAGTCATTTTGGATTAACCCTATAATTTTGAACTACGGAGCAAATTTTATGGAGGCAGATTTCCGATATGATGATGACAAGGAAACCTCTAAGTTCTTTTACCTCTCCAAAGAACAGGGCAAAAGTTCAAGTAAGAATTTTGAACGTGATGAGCCGTATTTTCCTGGGTGAGTAACACTTTACGTACATTGTAAATTGAAAAACATTCTCGTATCACAAATAATTTTCACGAGTTGAGTTAAACGGGAAAAATTGGTTGTTTTCCCTCGTCAGTAATGAACTATTAGTAATTGTTCCCAAGGCAAGTTCTTATGCAGACTGTTGAGTGAACTGGCTGCGTTTCGTGGTGTATCCAGTTGATGAAGAGAAAATTATTTTTCCAAAAAAAGTGAAGCGGAAACAGGAGATCATTGATTTAATGGGGCTTCGGCCCGTCACCCTCACTTTACAAGGTGATGGTTGCAACGTCAAGTTAGATTTAAGTAAAAGTGGTTGATGAAACCAACTGGGATTGTAAATTACTAATAAACTTTAATTTTTGCTTTCAGTTTTCCCTGCCGTCCATTGTTATGATTTGGATAGAAACAACCCCAAGATAGAAACGTGCGTAGTATACCGCGCGTTATTTAAGAACATGGATCCAACCTGGTCGCCGGAATGGGCCGAGTTTCCTTCGCATTCAAAATTTTTACAAATTGTTGATGCGAAGATGAAATCATATCCGCTATTAGAAATATACGAGATCGATTACCGGAAGTTAAAAGCCCCACTTACTTTAGTATCTAAGGAAAGAGTCAAGCATTCTTCATCATATGGACCTTTTATGTGGTGAGACCAAAGCTTTTATAATGATTATATCCAAAAAGATGGAATCATATGAAAGTTAATATTTGTTTGCAGAACAAAATCCATCTTTGGCCCAAAAGATTGGCATGCAGGGTGAAATCAGGATTTTAGAAATCTCACAAGTTACACATCTCTTTCTCCATTCCATCTATAACCCACAGAGTCCAATTCCTCTTGAAATAACCGTGAAAGATGCGTGCGGGTGGCATTGGCTCTACAGTTTAAATATTTTAAACTCATTGACACAACTTGCTCTTGGATTAGTATGAAAACTGGTTAGGTGGAGTTGGAAACCCTCTGGCATTTGTATGCCGGGCTACACCCACACAAATTTAAACTACAGATAATTTTCCACATATGAAGAAATCTGTTCTTCAAAATTAGAAGGCAAGTAGCTGTATATTTTGCCTGAAGGTCAATGTTCTGCAATAGCTAATAAACTTTCGTTACTTTTACAGGTGCATTCTGCAAACAAAGTCCACCAAAGTTAGCGATGTAAAGTTTGATGACCAAGGCCACTTTTTGAATCTGACATTTTTGGCAAAGTGTGGCTCTTCCCAAGGCGAGCTTCTAAAGAAGCTATCCACAGATCTGGAAACGAAAGTTGTTGGGGAAAGCATGGAGGACTATATGAAAATTCAACTGTTATTCAAACGATTTCAATCCGAAGTTATTGTGAAACTAGCATCATTTGGTGGAAATCCTGTGTAAACTTAAGCTCTACAGGAGCCTATTAAATATTTTGCTGGAAAGGTTAACTTTCTCCATAGCTGAGAGGAACGTCGTTTTGTATACATATAACTGTAGGCAGAAGGAAAAATATGTTTCATGTAAAAGTTTTGATTAGTTTAGTAGTATGAGGGTAAAAGAAGTATAAAGTAAATAAATTAGAGTACTATAAAACTTACGTGGGTAGTTGTGGGTACGTCAATTAAAAATCCTTTCTTGAAGGAGATCTGACAATTTTACACTGTAAATACACTCTTTTAGAATAAACGTTAGGTGGTTCACTCCCAAAAATATGCTTCTTAATATTATATTCAAAAGGGTAAAGAAGCTTTTCTCGTGTACGTCATTACTTCCAAGCTATGTGTTCTGAAATTCGTTATAGCATTGGTTAACGATGGACGATAGGAACATAGCATTTTACGTCGTTTAAAAAATGTTATATGTGACAAGGTTTAAAAAATCAAAATGTAAAGTATAAATGTAAATTACTATTATGCTGTAAGATCAAAGGTTGCACAAAAGTGCATTTTGTACATATATGAAATTTATGCAAAATGTAGAAAAAATATGTCACTACAGAATTATGAGACGTTTCAAGATATAACATAAAAAGTTCAGAAAAAATTGTGCCAGAATCGCGATTCCTATACCCACCGTTTTCAGTCTTATTTAGAATGTTTTTACATAATGCACTTGTAATGTATGGCACTTTTGTAGCAAAACCGTTAAAATAGAGTTTTACGACGGCAACTTGCTGAGATTAAACCATTTTAATGAAATTTTAATGATTTGAAATGATTGACGTTTGGTGTTTATATAAAAATACATTTTCCACATTAAATCGTTCATAAGAGTAAGGGATTATACGCTATTTGGTTATCTGTTACCTCTTACGAATAACTTGGTTGGATTATTGAGATAGACCGTGATGTAGACTAATTAAAACTAGGATGCAAAACGCACCAATTCATGACAAATATCACTGCATTTATTATAAAAAACGCATGAAATATAATATTGCACTGAGGCTACCGTAAACAAGGACGCACAACCAAATCCTACTGTGTTGAATGAATTATAAACTTATTTACGTTCATTTGCCCTAATTTCATGATGGTAAACCACTTAATTCTATAAACGTGAGAGACTTTTTTAACCATCTCCGGTATATCTATAATATGGAAACAAAAAATAAAAATGTAAAGTATGAATGTATTATATGTTGAAAGAAATATGGAATAAAGTTGAGCTCGAATGCATGGCGCACATAAATAACTTCCCAAGTAACACAAGCCATCATAGTTTTTGCTGGCCCGGCACAGGCTAGCCGAATCTTAGCCTGCGTTGGGCTGACCATTTTGCCGCTTATGGGACAGTGTTGGCCATACTATGCTGGCTCAATGCGGGTAGCCAACGGTGAAGGCATAATGTCGGCTATGCCATTACGACACCGATACCCGATCATCGTTTACCAATGCCGTGCCTAAGTGCTCCCAATGCTGGCAAAATCAGTGCATTTCAGCGCGCGCCAATTGTGAATGAGAGAATAAATTACACATGTGATTTGTAATAGAACTATGTATGATTTACTTCTAGAAAAATTCAATTAACATACCTACAATGTGTATTACAATCAAAAACAATCAAACATTACATAATTGAACTCACTGGTCACGGTACTGTATGAATTTGAATAAAACGGATTGAAAGTTGATTGATTGTTCGGTGGTTGAGAGTACTGATTTGAGAAAGGAAGAACAGGTATGGTCGCGTAGTCAACACGGTTGGGTGTGCTGATGAGCTCCCCAAAGCTAGCCTGCTTATCCACTCGTTTAATGGTGTCTTTACGCACAAATATTAAACATTCTACAAATAATTAACCAATAAAACTTTTCCCTGTTACTATTTACTAATAGCTATTACACTTACCGTATCACTTCCCAAGTTATCCATGTCAAACTGGGTTGACTGTCAGCAGTATTTTTATGTTTTATAAAATTCTTCGGCTTCTTGTTAGGGAACAACACTGTTTCCGAATTGGGAGCTAACTACGGCGTAGGAACAAATTCTACACTAATATTGGCGATGATTCTTATCCTAGTAAAATTTTTATCGCCCATTTTCTCTCATCACAAGTACTTTTCTGTCAAAATAAAGCAGGCTGTTTTTTAAGACGATGGAAATGTATATGCTTCGCAATGTTATTGGAAGCAAATGAATTAAACCTCGTCTGTTGTTTGTTTGTTTCTACAACCGCCAATCAATGCAAGTTTGCATTTATGGATTTTGTCAAAGGTACAGTATCGGCACTGTGCTGTTTTGCGACTGCGTAAACTCCACTATTGGCACTTTGAAGTACCTACAGCTACATGCCAGCACAGCCTTAGCCGTTACGTTACCAATATTGTTTCTGCATTGGTTTGCCTACAGTTGGCTTCCAATGCAAATCCAGAGCGGGTACGATTACGGTGTACCCATAGTATTGTTTGCCAACAGTTAACCATCGGTCAAAGCGGCTATGCCAGCATGAAACCATGATTCGTGTTACTTGGGTTGTTGGCATATCAGCTTGTGTCTGTGTAGTTAGCAATGAAAATGCATGGGAAATTTCTTGCATCAACATTATTATTAGAATTGGGGTTTACGACAAGATTTTATGACTTTCTGAGCTTACACATTTTAAAGATGTTTTTACAGTTCCTCATGGCCTACAAACTCCTAGCAAACAAACACAAGTAAACACAGCCTTCACAATTGATATGATACGTAGTTCCCGTTTTACATGAGGAACTTTTATATTTCTAATACATGATCCACTCAGAAAGTTTATTACCCATTTCGCACATAAGTCAAAGTTTGCAGTTTTATCCTATGTAATTTGCATGCAGAAGACAAAATATATACAACTCGTTTGTATTCAAACGACTCCAGAATGCTAGAATAGAAATTAACTTACGAAAGTTAGTCTCACAAAGGGTGTCATCAGTCGCTTTTATCGCGTTCATTTTCGTAGAAATTTTAACCTTTGTTGAATTTTTATGGGTATTCATAATGACATGCTGCTAGATGAATTTAAAAAGCATTTGCAAACGAGAAGCTTTCATAAATTACTATCAGACGCTGGTAAACGGTATTCCATACGAGAGTCTCAATGGGTTCTGTTTCAAATAGTCTCAATACAAAATAACACCACAAATGAAAATGAGCAGATTATATGTTTCAGACAAGAGAATGGAGGTTAAATCTTTATTTTTGAACCCAAAAAAAAATGCAAAATAGTTACAAATTTGGTTGTTGTGTAATTCTGTTCTTAACAATATTTTTTTTGAAATAATAGTGACGTTCAAGGTAATCGATTAAAAACGGCTGGTTTATAAATGTAGCTAAAAGTTTGGTCTGATTTTAATCAGTAACTTTGAATGCATGGATTATTTTTCTACGATTAAAAACGGTTTGGTAATATACAACACCGAGATGGAGCTTTAATGAAGAATATCCAGTTTTCACATACTTAGACGGCATTTTCAGTACTCAATTATCTATCCAACGTTATTTTCACAACAAAATATTTAATTGATTCTATAAAAAGCCTAAAATATGTCATTAACTCATGATTAATTAGAAATTTAAAAGTTCAAGATCACTAATAGGCATACACATGTACTTCAAGTAATTAATTGACACGCAACACCCATTTACTCATGATAAACAAGGTATACTCTGATGTTACTTGAGAAAATGGTAAAATAAGCAATTATTTTCATTTTAATCGTCTATTGGGACGATTAAAATGAAGTGGCTTAAAATCGCCTTTTTTGAAATTCGCGCGCAAGGCGATTATTTTTTGAGTAGCTTAAAATCGGCCGAGTTGATAAAAATCGGTTACCTTGAATGCTACTAATATATAAAATATATAAAATTGAAATAATAAGCCCGTTTCTTAGCTGAATTTTTTTTGTGTTAAAGTTCTAAATGCTATGTTACAAAATTTCATAGCTAAATGATATTATTTAGCCAAATAGATTGTTTAGGTTGGGGGGAATTTTCATTTGTTTATTTATTTATTATTATGTAATTATTAATGTCGAATGTATTCGACAACCAAACTGTAACCCATTAATTATTATTTACACAAAAATTGTTAGAAAACTTTAAAGAACTGTTTAATTGAGTATCCTGTGGCAAAATTAGATTGATTTTAGATTTGAAATTTCTTACAACCTGATAATTCAAGTAGAATTTGATATAGAATAATAAATCTAATCACAGAGCAGGAACTTGGTCGGGTCTGGATTATTTGACGTGACGCTGAAAAATCAAAATGAAGCTGATGTCAATTGAGATGCTCAAAAATCCATATTGATATTGATGATGATAAAACGTTTCTTACTTAAAATACATCCAATTTTTTTCTGGTTAACATATTTTAAACTGGATTTGAGAGCTAGCTATGGGACAAGAGTTGAAGATCAGTAGTAAATCTTTCGAATTTCAACTCCAGCCTCAGCTCTGGCTCGCTGAATCAGTTCATTAGTGAGCTGAAATGCGTAAGAGAGCTCGACCAACTTCAACGTTGGCATTTTGAGAAAAGTGCTTTGAATCATGATGCTGGAATCTGTTTCCACTCTGTCACGGTCACCTTCTTCTATATTGCGAACATTGAGCCTCAATTCCTGGAGTTGCTTGAGGTCTCGAAGACTTGGAAAATGTTTATACTTGCTAAACACTTCCCAAAGCCCCTTCTCATTCCGAAGAATGGCATGTAGCTCCTCCAACGGGATTCCTGATACTGCAGCGGTGAGTAGGTTTCTTCCCTCCGAGCATACTTGTTCACAATGCACACGTAATTTACGTAGGTTGGGGAACCCGTGACAGAGAATATGTTGCCAATTATTTTCCTCAAACTCATCAAACCTGAGCTCTAAATTCTCCAAGTTGGGGAAGTTTCGAGAAAGTCCTACAAGCAGTTCTTGGGGAAAGGGATTATACAAGCAGGTGTGGATGTTAATGGAAAGCTTCCTCAAAGTGAAGCTAGGGGAAGAATACCAGCTGGCTGGGAAATGGAGTTGACTCCAATGCCCATTTACCTTCAGAACAGTTAGTTTGGGAAGGAATTCTTTGTAGCTCTTGAGCTCACCCACTTTCCAGTTACAGAGGTTAAGCTCGAGAATACGGAGTTTGTGCATTGGCTCCAAAATGCAGAAGGTGGGCTCAGGCCGGTACGGTAGTTGCAACACTTTTTCCGTCAACTCAAGAGATTCTAGAGATTTTCCCAATCTAGCTATGAGCAGTGAATCCTCCTGATCTGTTAATTCTTCTCCGGGAACACCTCTGGGAGTAACGTGGATAATCAACTGCTTCAGGTTAATCAACGTGGGCGCGACCTCAATAAGCCACACTGGTGGTTTGACGTTACTAATTTGTAACTTCTGAAAATACTTTGGAAGTGGCAACTCCGGCAAGTAAGTACATGTAGAATTGCTGACTGAGCATTCAATGACGAGGGTTTCGAGACAAGGCGCAACCGTAATAATATCTTTGATTGTTTTCCAGGAGGCATTGGGGTCCGGAATGAAAGCTTCGTACCATTTAAACCCGGCGTATTTCAGATTTACCAGGTTAAGGGACGAGCAGTCAATTCCTACCAGGGAGTCCTTGCCAAGCGATAGCGTGAGCCTTAACAACATCCTATCTATTTGGCGAAGTGAGACTAAGACAGCGGTTTCCAGTTCAACGTTTTTCTCCAAAGAATGAAGACCAAGGTTCAGGCTTACTGGCGGTAGAACTGCCGAGTTTACAGCAGAACCGGCAAGAAGAGATGAGAGTGACTTCAAACATTTCAACAATGGCTCTTCCTTGCGTAATGAAGAATGCGCAATGGGACTACAGAAAAGATTGTCAAACAAGGGAAGGTCAATGTCAAAACAGATGTCGTGGATTGTCCCTCCACGCTCTACAAACAGCTCGGTAGCCCAACGCCATTTTTCTGGAGGAGGAAGAATAGACAACGGTTTCACTCCCAATGAGCCGCTTCAAGATTTCCTTACCAAGCTGTGGAGCAGCAAAAATTAACATAATTAGCTATTTTTGATGGTTTCGGATCTAATGAGGAGGAATTTGACTTGCTAAATTACGATTCTAAAAACGAATTCTTC
>JAQGAP010001492.1:0-19644 GCA_034697805.1 Orchesella bifasciata
AAAAACTGTAAACTCTTATTTATTCAGGTTGACGAATTTGTTGATTGTACTTGTGACTTGTGACTATAGACTTAACAGTTAATAATGTTTTCACTTCGTAGGATACACTGAATAAAGTTAAGGTGCTTAGAAAGCACTCTCGAATATTCGCAAAACTCAGCTATTAAATGTGTTTTTTGAAAGCGCAAACGACATCATATTGATGATTTTTGGTTTCTTTCCGTTTATTCACCTTAAGTACATGAAACTCCATTGGTTCAATTTTGAGTCTTGAATTATATTGGAAACAACCGTGGCTATGTTATCATAAAAGACTGCTTCATAAAAGGACAGGATGAATGGTGTAATTTTCATAAACAGGAGATATTTTCTCCAAAACTTTCATTGTAAATTTTGAGCAGTCTGCAAATGCAATTCTACACATGGCTACTAATTATGCGGTATTGTTATGGATTGGAAATAAAAAACTCATCCATGTACTTAACTTTTTATAACTTCATGATTTCATCATTGCTTCGCTTGGATGAGTACTCACCCCGCTTTCGTATCAAATATTTACTTATCCGGTTATGAGCAAGCTACCAGATGCACCTTTTATGCATGAATTGACAAATGACAGTTCCAACTCCAAGTATGATTGATTGATATGCACTATGAAAATGAAGAACAACAAAGCCAACAATAATAATCAACGTATTTTGTGTGTATTTAATTTAACGTCATACGATGATGGCATCCATATTCTCAGGTCATTCAGAGTTTTGCACATCCACTCTCTTTCTCTCTCATATGTTATATAGACTACATTTGTCCTACTTTACATTCAACTGTCAAACTATTTTTTCATGTTATATACTTGCTTGCATTACGCAATAATGTACATTATTACTCTTAAGAAAAATACTCAGTTACAAGACTACTTAGTCAAATTATCGTCGTTAAATACTAAGAGACTAAGAGAGAAACAAAAAGAAACCAACAATGCACAACACGACGATTTAAAATTCTTTTCTGTCCTCAAAGTAAAGTAGAAGTTAGTCAGTGTATAGAGGTGCCTATATACGGAAATCAGCCTTTATCCATTGCACTTAGCATCAAATTCATGTATTTCGTTCCTTCAATTCAAATGATCATTTTTAAACTCTGTACAATGTTTAAAATATACTTTTTACGGTAAACTAGTTAAAATTCAAACTGCTGTGGACCATTGTTGTTTCTTTCTAAAAACGAAAACCAGAGAAAAACTCAAAATAACACAACTTGTGGACGAATATTTATACATGTTCGTTCATAATCTTAGATGTAGTAGTAGTAGTAATATATAGTATGTGTAGACAATCATATTTCAATTCAAATATTATGAGGACGTTACGTTAATTATGAGGATGTTTTAAATAGAGTTGAATACATACTAAGTTTCCATAGTAATGATAATAAACGACATGTTTTAATATAACATACCATGCTCTATAGATATATAGTTTTTGTGTACTAATATAAAGTCATCTTTCATTTTTAATTAAACTCATGTTCCCGAGCAGTAAAATTGTACAAAGGGTGTGTAGTTTTTCGTTACATCATAATATTTTTTTGCCGAAAAACAAACAAGTGTTTAATTAAGAATACATAAATATACATAAGTATAACATTCGAAAAAATGACCCTCTTCATTGAATCGTCATAATAAAAGACTGCAGTCAATTCACTCATTCATTCATAACAATGTAAAAATTGTCACATGCATTAAATTTTATTATACATGACAAATGACAACGTTTCCATATATTACTCACTTTACATAACTTACTTCGAGACGAGGAATACTCCAACAAATATATTGGGCTTTGTTTCATTCGTAGAAGGGAGCAGATACAAAGAGTATCTTAAAAGCATATTAGTCCTTTTACTTTAACAGCAACAGTTACAATAAATCGGTAGGTAAAACGATCAAAGCAATTGTTCCAGAATTTACCACATAAGGGACAACAGTAATCCTAAAACCGTACTAGTATGGATGAGCATAATAATATAACAAAATTGTACTGTGGAGTTTACATGGATTCCAAGCATTTTGGGGGCTGCTCAATTGACAAAGTTGGAACAAAATAAATTTACACTTACAGAGAAAGCCAGGACTGAAATTGGACTTGAAACATTTACATAACAGGAATATTAAGGTCTCGTACACACATATTTCTATATGTATAATTTACTACATCAATATATATTGAATATAATTTATAATTCCAAGTTCATTCATTTAAAACACCGACAAGGATCCTAGATAATGAATTATTTTGTGTGGTAAGTCATAGCTACATACACAAAACATTGTTCTTAGTTACCAAGGGCCTTTGTACAGCGACAAACAATCAATCTAAAATATCAAAACTCCCTTCCAACATATCGTCATCATCATCATATACACTTGTGTTTTAAGCCATACAACTGTAATTACTGCAAAACAAAAACAAAAAAGGGAAAAATCCGTCAGTCTTCGTAACAATTCTAAGTTTATTATTTTAGGTGTGTAAAGGTTAATATATCGAAACGATGCTCATTGTTTCTTTCGCTATAAGTTTGTTTCCTAGTTTTAAACCATAATGTGTAGAATTAAAGGGGGTGTGTATGGATGTAGCTCTTTATTAGTTACAACGCACATACCTAAACTTTCTATTTATGTGGGTATGTATGTAATATATCAATTGTATAATTGGTTACAGTTATAATTATGCAATTAATGTATGTAATGTATTCAAGAAAATTAGCGTTTCTCATATTATAATTTAATTACTCAGTCTTCTGGGTATATTTTTACTCACTTACAGTAAGATAGATTAGCAGTAGCAGTTGTAATATGTAATAAAAACAATTATGATAATATGCAACAATAATAAATTGTAATGTGTCGGTGTGTGAAGAATTGTATAGTGTTGTGTGGATGACCAAGAAACCACCATGAAAATCAGAGATACCATGAAAGTTAGTTCTTTCTCTTACTTTCTCCTCAAAACTTTCCCTTAGATTAGACTACGACAACTCCTTGAGCTTTCCAGAAAATTAGTACATAAAGGGTCCTAACTTGAATATGGGAATAGGCAAACGTGGTGTAAATGGTGGGGGAAACTTTTATTTGATCATTTGCCTCCATTGGCATTGATAATATTGCAATGACTTTGCTTCTTTCCCTGATAGTTGAAAACGAGAAAAAACAATTCGTGGAACTGATCAACGTCCCTTTCCTATTGAAATGATTCATGGATCTTGGTCTTTGATTCAATGCATTTATCATTTGTATAAATCAAAAATACTTGCGTAAAAACTAACAAACAAACAAAAACTGAGGTTTATTTATAATTGTTTCAAACTTTTAGTGAACTTTTTTGTGCTGCTACTTTTTGTTAACCAATAAGAATAACCTTTGTTCGCAACAATATAGTTGTACATTTCAGAAGAAAGTAAATGTTGTTTACCTGAATGAAGTAGGTGATGATAGTAAAAGCATTGTTTAAAATGGTATGAAGCAGCAAGTCGCCAAAACAAACTTGAATAGTAGTTTATAGTTACTAATATGTATGTATTTACGTGTGTATAGTACTGCGGTATTTGTTGTTTGTACAGAATAGTTTCACTATGCTCTCGATCTACCAGTGACCAGCGGAAGTTATTATGTAAGCAATATAGGTTCAATATAGGTATGTACATGGGATAAACTGTATACCAACTAATAACTCGCATTCTCTAATTGTTGAATAACTAGTGACAACAACAGCCATTCTCCATAAATAGTAGGCATGCATCCAGCAAAATACATTTAGTAGTTTTTGTAGTTTAATCCTTTCATAGAAGTAAATAGTACTGTGCAGTTAAGTTACACACCAACAAAATTTGACCGAATATAAGTAAGTGCGAGAATAAATACTTTGTTCCTCCCTAAAGATAGCACAACTAGCGGGTTTACTGATCGCGTCTTGCCCTGTATTCGCAGATGTTTTTTTTATAAATATTTTTCCAAATGTAACAATAAGTGTGGATTATTTATGAAATAATAGTATAGGTAGTATATGTTTTAAAGTGTATTTTGAAAGTTGACACACAACTACAGTTTGTATTGTAATTAATGCTGGATATTCCAATGCAATAATACATATAGCTTAACATGAAATATATTGTGTACGGAGAACAAAGGAGCTAGAACGCGTAATATTGTAATTAAGTTGTCTGGCTTGCGACTTGCGAGTTTAAAAAATTGGACTGTTTACCACATCATCCATACCAGTAGAGCTTACATACACCACGTCATAATAGTTTAGACAACCGTTTCTTGTTTTTTGTTACGTCTTACTTGCAATAGGTGCGACGATAAGGTATCGTACATTAAGTGACAACAGGGGGATAACAACGGTCCTCCATTTTCACGAGTCGTAAGTAAATCATCAATACACAAAACCTTACAGGTAAATATTTATAAAAGCTGAAGCATGCCTAGCATGTTTTATTAGTCTACAGGATGAGACGAGGTATATCGTAAGCTGGTAAATATAAAGTAGTAATATAGTAGTATTATGCTAAATATTTTTTGTTTGTAATGTGAGTCACGTTAGTTTAGTAGTAGGTTCTTTTCTGATTGTCTTGGTGCATCTCCCTAGCAATTACAGTTTTCAACACCAAGGTTGTTGTGTAAAATCGGATAATGTATTTTTTTGCTCTCGTAATAATGATGGAAATCAATTAACAACTCCTCAATCAATCCAGTACGTTTCAAGTTCTATACAGGAAAAATGTTCGCTCTGACTTTTGGTAATTTTTGCGAGAATGAAAATTTGTGTTTGATATAATTGGTCCGATATACCTGCATTCTGCAAGGCTAAAATGCGGATTTGCTTTGATAATGGGGGGAAACCGACGTACTAGAAATGGGGGCTCAACGCAACGTTTGGCTCTTGCTTGTTTAAAAAAAGTGTAAGTGAATGTGGTTTTAAAATGTATATATATATATATATATAAGATTATGCGATTTTGTTTGACAAGAGGGTCAATAGTCTAATATTAAGTCAGCCTGCAAGATTTTCAGCCGTTATTATTATGCTGGTCAAATATCATCGTCGCGGTTTCCGTTCCCCACTTGGAACCGAGCTGAGGAGAATGATGAAGTGGACCGTACGATGTGATGAAGGCTGTTGGGACGATTGCTCTTTTGGCACTGGATGTTACCATCAATTCCTCAATCTCAGAGAAAGAGCGCTTCAGTCTCGTTGGCATGATGTCCCGTCGAGTCGACTGTTGTACAGGAGGTTCTGAAATGGCAACGAGGTTTGCTGGTAGAAGTGAGGTGGACCCATTTAGTAATGTGGTGCTGACGGGAATATGTACAATATGGTCTAAACTGGCACCGTCCAACACGTCATGAATCATGCTGATGGTGGATACTTGAGGTGAAGAGATCGTTGGAACAGCATCTGCCACGGACATATCTTGGCTGTCGACGAGGGAGTCCCCATTCACATGATGATGTTCCACAGCTCCCGGGTTCAGCAGTTTGGGTGATGTGATCAAGCTCATTGCATTTGAGGGTTCTTCAATCGAAGGGAGTTCAGTTATCTCCACTACACTTGAGCGTGGCAGAATGGAAGAGTTGGGGTCCTTTGTGCAGGTGGACTGTGGTTTTTCTTTCCGAGTTACGGTGGTGGTTGTCAATGTAGTCACAATTTTTGATACGATTGACTCACTTGACGGAGTCGAAGGAAGAACGTTAGATGAGCTCGCATTTGTACTGGTCGTTGTAACTTGTTGGAAAGTGATAAATGGTGTGATCCGCTCTCGCTCTTTTTCAAGCTCCTTATCTCCTTCTTCGGACCTATAAATAGTCAATGAATTGAAATACGCTATAGAAATCAAAATCATCATAAACACAAATATTATTATTTTCTACATTGAATGGGAAAACGCTTACGTCAGTAGTGTATTTATACAAACGAAGGATTCAACTTTTTGAGTAGTTTTGTTGAATTCTAAGTATCCTCTAGTTCGCAAATATATAAGTGTTCCGGTTTTGGAACGAAGCCGGTAAACACTATAACCCTGGCCTTCGACACTGCTGAACACTGCAAATACAAGTAGATAGAAAAGGAATTGATTATTATTGAGTAAAAAGCATGGAGGTTCAAGGATGCGGAAAGACATAACGACAACGAAAGAGAAAAAGGAAATTGCCCCGCAATCAGTTTCATCTCTGGAAAAAGCTTGATCAAAAGCTCCTATTAATTTGGCATGACATACTCTGTCTATTTGCTACAGTAGCCCAAGGGAGATCATCTTGATGAATAAAGTTAAATGCTGACATTCCCATAACTTCCTCCGTCAAGTAGCCAGCCACAAAAGCAATCCTGTGATCCGTATAAATGATTCTTCCGTCAGGAAGATGCCTCGTGACGTACTCATCCTGTATAGCTTCCATCAGCGAAAGCTCTGTAATTCCTTTGTTTCTGAACGGGCGAGCTACGCAAACCAGCAAGTGCTCATCCCCTGCCGTTGTTGATGAACAATCTGCAAGTAGCCCCAAATACATTAGATTCCATGTTCCAGTCAAAATTAGTGTCTTTTTATTATGTATCGTAAAGAACTAATATAATTGTAACAACGGGATAAAAAGCTTCCGCAGAAGACTCCCATTTACTCAATAGATATTATAGTATTTCGCATACCCTCACCTTTCTTTTTGTTCGCTTTTTTATCATCCTTTTTAGATGGTGGTCGTAAAACCCCAATCATGTGCACTGTAACGTGCCGTGTGGGATCGCCTCTTGCCATTGTTCGCTCAGCAAGTCGGATGTAAAAGGACCTCCGCTCTCCTGATGACAAACCTGACATGGCTTCCTCCGGTCTGCCACCATAAAATGAGGGGGATCGCGGAACACACTCCATGACAGCTTCAGCAGATTCCGCATCGTTATCTGATGGAATATTAAAAGCCCAGTTAGTTCAGTTGGAGTGAAATGGCTCAAGTAGAGTGACTCACAACAAGTAGGTCGATTTATTTTGCGCATGGACGAGTTTGATTACCCAGTTATCATACCATCATATATCACATTGATTTTAAAAGCAAAGTTGCATGCGTCATTTAATTACCTTTTGTCGGATCGAAAGGTTTGGACGGTTGAAGATGATGTCGAAGTAGCTCCACATCACCGTTATGACAGACGGTATACAAAGACTGGCCCATCAAATCCAATTGTGAGTGTCCCAAAAGCTTTTCTACTGTGTCAGACACGTAAACGATCTTTCCAGACGATGTTACGATTAGCATAAAACCTTCCATGGAATCTAATAAAACGGATGAAAGTTGAGCCTCCACCCCGTTCGGAGCGTACTTGTTTGTGGTCTCCTTTTTCTGGTTTTGTTTTAAACCTGAAAAGAAAGGGGAGAAACTTCATTAACTATCAGACATCCCACTGCTCTGCAAATCAATATAGCTCAATCCAATCCAAGGTCAGAGTGAAAAGTTGGTGAGTTTTAAGAAATTGAAGAATTCAGAACTTACTCAGGTGAATGCGAAGAAAATTTGCCGAAAGTCGGAGCACAGAGGTTTTATCCATTCGCTTAGTTGCCATCGCCACAATCGGTACGAGTGTAGACAGCTCTGAGATGTATGTGTTGAGCTTGTCCCGCCTCATCTTCTCAGCAAGGTTCCGCATGAGTCGACTCGAACTGTTAAAAAACCAATTATAATCCCTTAATTAGCAACAGAATCCTGGGGAGTTGTTAGACATTATATAAAGATAAGTATCCTATTTCACCGTCTATTCATCACCATGCCGCTGACTTGTACGGCTCAAAATGTCGATCGTGGCTTTGCAGCCCACCCTAGTTTCAGACCGCATGTAATATTTTCTTTGTTGTATAACTGACATGAATGATGAATGTTAACGTAAAACTTAAAATACAAGCGATAGAATTACAATGTATTACTCAGAATACAAAGTTGGGCGAGTTGCTACTTCACTTTTAGTTTTAGCTCAGAATTCTCAAGTAAATCAGCTTAGAAACCATTTATACAGAATACCTCTCAAACGGCTAATTAATGCCAATACCATACCCAGTGCAACATGATATTCTTCAATGTTTCTGGTGTTTTCTCACAGCAGTAGTATATAATGCCAGAGCTTCAGCGAAAACAAACATTCGCATCCTATTTTTATATTTGAGAGTGTGCGCAACGTAGTTTGTAGTTACCAGTTACTCTCAAAGCGCATAAGTCAAGGGTAAATGAGTAACAAAAGGATACATCAATGAAGGGTGGGCTGAGCCTGTACTACATTCATCATACTTTCAGATCATAAAAAGAAAAGGATTGATGTAATGTAATGTTATGTGTAAACCGGTAAAATATTTGATACTGAAGATGTTCTACCTCAGGCCAATTTCCTTTGCATAGATGAATGATTTTGACAAAAAAATTAGCTCTTGTTGTTCTCAGACAGTTTTTACTGCTCCCCAGTTATTTTATTCGTTTCCAATAGAAAACAAATGAAAACATCATGTTTCATCCGTTTAACTGTCTACATGAGGATTTCATATTATGCACATGTTAATGATTTCTTGCATTCCAATCTTCTCATTCAATCTCTGCATGGTAGAATGGTGTGAGCGAAAGGTGTGATGATGCAAATTGGAGGCAGGGTTTAAATAGAAACACCACTTGTGGTACAGAGAGAGTGTACACTGTACAGAGAGTCAAGACGATTTCCTAATATGTAGATTTCCGTCAATGTCTAAAATTTATAAAAGTACACATCTTCTTGTTAAGAAGTGAGAAAAAACTATGAGAATAGGAGTTTTGTATACGTTCCATTAAAATACTACATAACAGTATTGTACATGAAACAGCTCTTTTATGCGTAACACTTTTCCCTCTCGTTTTTTGGTGATATAACTACACCTCAAAACTTGCTCAGTCACTCGTGCAAATCTGCCTTATGAGATACCTAGGAGCAATTTGTAGCATATTTGTCAAGCAAAGTTGTGGCCACTGCCGATTTTTTATAACCTGAGATGACGGTAGGAAGAAGATGGATGTTATTCAAAATGATGCATGGTCGTAATCTCAGATTTGTATTAAAAATTCGATAATGTTTCATGAAATTTTTATGGATCCTTTTTTAAATGAACAAAACTTTAATGTTTAAAAAGTCACATAAAAAGCATTTGCGTCATCCATCTCCATCCCTCTCGCTGAGGTGTCTTCTAGTGTCGGTGTGCACATCATTTTAATGAGTGTCGCGGCGAATCTCTTGGTCAAAAACAATGGACGGAGGACGGAGCGCAGTAGTCAAGAAGAAGTGTAAGCAACTCGGAACAGCAAAACATTAGGGATTAATGGTTATATAAAAATATGCTTATTTGGCACACGGAAACTACGCGAATATCTTCCCTGGCAAGACCTTGGGAAAAATCAATCGGGAAAACTCATGATGCCTGATGCTTATTCAAAGTATTAGGTAATTATCTTCGCATCTAAATTGCACCTTCCATGGAAGCTCTCCAACTTTACCACAGTTGCATACATTCAGCACAGTACAAACAATTTCACCGAGCTAGACTCCTCATTATTACTATCATTAATATTGTGAGCAGTTACATAGTACGTAGCACGAAGAGAGTTTTGCACAGTGTAGCACATGCAACGCTGATCGGTTATATAAACGTTACATACAACTGGCCTAGGCTACAGGCCATGGTTTTTGAGCAAAAAAAAACTTGCAATATTGAATTGCAGCCCTGGTGGCAAAATATAGAATGCATATAATATAATGATAAAGGCCTATTGTGGCAATAAAAGTTAGCAGTTAAGCCTCTGGTTCACATGCATGTTGTTCAGTATCCAACGAACAATAAGTGTTGCTCAGGATGAGATGATAAGCTGGTGGATGAAACCTATTATTTGCAGCAGTCCCATGCATGTTGATGCAGGTACTATCCTCTCCTTCATGTGCATAAGTACTAGCTAATGTGCTGCTCACTTAATTTTCGATTCCTCCAGGTTACGAACATATATGCATATATAATCCTCTAAAAATATGGAATGCAATTACGCTATGTATGCCAAATAAATGCATTGTCGGCGCTTATTTGGGAGACTGAATCAATAGTGCGATTTGTGGAGTTGAACATTTTTTATGCATAATAACTGACTCACTTACTTTCTGCAAGTTCTTCTGCTTACGAATTTAACATTCAAGACAACTACTATAATTATGGTAAGAGGTAGTGCATATTTTAGGCAGGATGGGGACAAACAAATCCTTTAGTGTTATGTCTGTGCTTCTTTCAAGTGAGTAGCTAGTACTATCACTTCCTTCCTTCCTGGTCAATTATAGTCTTTTGTATTCTTACGCCAGACAATACTAACTACTGTTTGGATGAAAGCTAAAGGTAGTTTTTGCATGGTGTGCATATACCCAAACATAACTTCTACGTTCTTTGTTAAATCCCTCATTAGCTGCGTATAAGTTGCACCTATTTTATACGAAGTGCGACCCATAAAAGTATTTAAACATTGGGAGAATGCATTATCACCCGATTTAAACGCAGTGTTAACTGAGCAAATTAGTTGTACATTTTCCCATAGAGAGAGCAAAGGCGAATCAGTACGTATCGACACATCAAGGTGATGCACCACTGAAGACGTATTCTGATAATAAAACTTTGGTTTATAACTTACTTACAGCCACCGTTTCACATGAACAGGTGAGACAATGACGGCGCTAACAATGGGAATTTTCTTTTCTTGTTATCACCCAAAACATCATCAAAATCTTATTGAATAAACTTAAAATGCAATGCAATCCCAAACACATCATAATTATTATACATGTGTGTGCTTTTCGCGATCAACGCCACACACGATGTCGAAGTGCCAAGAGGGTATTCATTGAGGACATGATGCACTTTTCGTAAACAGCAACAATTGCATCCCATTGTATTGCTGTTTGCACTTTGTCTAGAATGGATTAAACACATTTGCTAACTCATGTAATAAAATAACTACTTTCAAGTAGAAGGACAAGGAAACATTATGCCAAAAGTACACATTGTGGAGCAAGTACGCATGATTCATTTAACTACAACTACTAAACTTGTTGTGTACGAGGTATCTCCCATACAGCCATTTGTTGTGATAAAAAACTAGCCATTAAATAACACACAAACCAATTATATAAAAAGCAACTGTAACTTTGACATGAACTTCACTAGAAAATTTACACCCTTTTAGATGAAAAGAAAGATCTGAGGGAGAAGTTCGATTTCCCAAACACGTGTGAAAACGCTTCCAGGGTTTTTAGGGAAAACATACGTAAATGATCTAGAAATGAACAAGCAACAGAAATTTAGAAATCTCCGCATATATTGAACATGACAAGTTACTGGGAGGATTGTTAAAAATTAGCCATTTAACATTGCTCCTTATAGCCTACATTCATTTGAAAGGTATGGGAACAAACCAAATTGTGTGACCTTAGACATTTACATTTTTGCTTACATCATGAATAATTTCTCCATGCAACATCGATGATCAACAGCAAATTTACTTGAAGACCTCTGAAGGCAACTAATATTACTAAGAATGATGTATTGAGCAAAATATTGACACACTCTGCAAGAAGATTTGACCTAATTCAGATGCTGACTGATAATTCACGCCTCAATTCTTATACATACTCCTACTCCACACTTAGTGATAAATAAATTTCAGTTGTACGATCAGGAAGTCTGTAGGTATTACTACTTTTAATTTAGTGCTTGTTTCCTCTAGCCAGCAACACCGTATGACGCATCATATGCAAAATGGTGCAATAAATGGGAGAAACAATTCCTTTGCAAACCATCCAATATGATCCAATGTTAGACACCACAAAAGTATGCAGCTGAAATTTGCTGTTAATATTGAAGGAGCCGCTCAATCGTCAAAGCATTTTCGTACTTTAATGTAGTTTGTAGTAAGGTTGTAAATTACGTATTTTCTAGCATTTGAACCAAACCGAAAATACTTAGCTTTTTGCACATAATTGCAGAAATTGCAACGATATGGACGGATTTTAAGTGCAAGATCGGGTATTATCAAGTACCATCATCATCCCTACCGTTGGGTTAGGATAGCACTACCACCACAACTTAAAACAAGTAAGGTGATACGTGATTATTGTTTTTTGATGGTTACAACCATTACATTTGTAATGTTAAAAGTAAAACGTTTTGTTGCAACACATAGGATGCGCAAGAAAGCAAACGTTTTTATAATAAGCTTCTGGATTTAAACACATATTATCCTTATTGTTTTACCACCTTTTTGTTGAATGTTCCTGCGGTTAAAGTCGTTCAATAATGACCGTATTTTATGTATGTACAAATATTTTTTTGAACAGCATATTTTACTACCCATGCTGAATATTACTGAATATTGGCTTCAACCCTAGTACGTAGATGGCCTTTGTTCTATCGTAAATGCCAAATACATGCTGCTTGCAGTTGCAATACTTCGCCTTCACATTCACACTGAATTTTTACTAACTTGTTTATAACATAGCAATTATCGCGTCAAAATGTTTCGGCCTGAAATGGTTGTCATTTATTCATTTCAACTCCATACATAACAACTTCGTAAATCACTGACTGATCTTCGAGTGCAATAAAATTGGAGTGATGCATTTCGTATCATGTGACTCTGTAGTGGCAACTCATATCTGCTTAGGTTAACATTCATGTTGTCGACGTCGTATGGAGCTTACTCCTCTCATGTAAGATGTACATAAGCACTATCAACAGTATTTGTCTTCACTTGTACTTATTTTGACGCCAGCTACAATGAAAAATCATTTGCAAGGTCTTTCCCTTACCTAAGAAGACTATGCGGTAAGTTAGCGGGGCTGTGGAATCTTATTTGGATTATTCATGCGCAAATACATATTGTTGGAAACTTTCTGTTGCTTTCACTGCAACCAATCATTCCAGATGAAAATTTTGCGTTTCCGTTGTAACCAAAAAAAAACCTTTTGTTAGTGAGTACGTGAGATTTTGGAGGCCCGTCATAGTGGTTGTGATTGGTGATACAGAAGGAGTTGATAGGAAGCATACGTGTTACTGACATGACTAGTTATAAACATGCATCTGTGCTCTCACTCAGTAAATGTTTGCAAAACCGCTGGCTTATTCGGGTTAGCTCTTATGGGATTAGTAGAGTATGTGAAGAAGATGCAGTGTATGTATGTATGTGGTATTTGTGAGATACATTCCTACTCATCTCATGCTACATGATAAAACACGCAAGGTCAGGCTCATCCCATACATACAATCATTCCCATTATGTTTACAAACCAGTGGCATGGCTTGGATTTCCTTGTTTTCAATGCATTTTATATCCATTTGCAAACCATAATCCTTTCTTCCACAAGGGATATTCGGTGACGATAGCCCATCACGAAGATTGAAATTGAATGATGTTAACATCTTCGCTAATTTAACTACCTGGGGTATGAGTTCGTAAATACATGCATAATTAAAATTAGCGTACATGGGTTATGTATTAGTTGGCAGAATAGGCGTTGCAGCTGCAGTCGTCAGTTCGCAAGTATGGCGAAGGAAATAAATGGTTTCTCTTTAACATGGCAGCATAGGCTTTGAAAATTCATCTCTCTGCAGTGAAATGAGCCAAGCAATAAACTGGAGAATGAAACCGCCTACTCGATGACTCCTATATTTTATAATTCATTTATGAAATGAGAAGTACAGCTCAAAATTGAAGTGAGCGATGAGCGGCTTAGAGTATCTGTAATTAATTCCATGGTTATGGTATAGTTTCTCATTTGCAGTACTGAATTTACGATGTACGATGCAATGAAATGAAATGGGTTTCATGTCATTTGACACTAGCTATCGCCTGAGAACCTAAAACTTTCCATCATCCCAGCCATTTATCTGGCTTAGAGCGATAAAAAAGAATATTTTAAATCACGGAGATGTAGAAAAAAATCCTTGTCGATTTTAAGCCAAATATATTTTCTTTCTCATCCGTCTTCCACTCAGGTTGAATAGCAGAATCAGTCACACAATGGGTAAAATCCTCTCATGGTGCCGTGTGCAAATGCAAACTAGCTCTATCATAAAACAGACACACAAAATGAATATCGGGTTACGCCGATTTACTCATGTACATGAACTGGCATAAAATTTTACACACTAAAACTTCGCATTCCATATCCCGATTTAAGTGTATTCATATTCATAATCTGTCCAGAAGATCCATTTTGGCATATCCAGTTGCATATTTATCTGTCGTTTACATTATCCTATACCAAACTATAGTAGACTAGCAGAGACATACGGAAATTCTAGACTTTTCAAGGCTACACGTACTCCTTCAGTCAGACTTCAATGATAAAGAGGTAACGGACAAGTTTGTCTTACTACAAATTTAGTACAAGATGTCAAGCTTACTGCCATAATTTCCTCATTGACCAGGCCTCGATCAGCATTTTTCAGCACTATTTTTAACACTTGGTCTCAACTCTAGCATGTAAACGACGTATCCAGTTATTTTTCTGAGCAAACGAAAGTACTTAATGTGTATGAAATGCAATTAATTGTGCTTAAGTTTCAGAAGTCTAATTGAGTAACTGCAACTCTTTCGAAATAAGATCCTGTTTTTCAACTGCTAAAACCCATTTTTGGTACTTCATGCTGTATCGCATTGCTTGTGTACGTTAATAAATGGTAAGTTACAGTAGCCGCTAATCTGATTAAAGATGAAAGCTTGAAGAAATGCTTTGGCAGTGTAGGGTACATGGGCATCATCACAATAATAATATTCCTTGCTTGAGAATTGCAAAGCATAAATAGGGGATTAGGTGGCCCATCCCAAATCATTGATCTTTAATAACAAAAGCTCTCAAAGAGGTGCACTGCCAAATGAAGGAAAATGGTGCTCTCTCAGTGATGATGTTATTCACCAACTGAATTTCTCCTGAAACCTCCATTTAAGTTTCTAACAAAGCTCTGTGACATCAAAGAGATCAGTATTTGTTTAGTTAGGCTTGCCACTACTAGTTTTTTAATTAGGAGATATTTGTCTTGTTGTGCACTCAAAACGAGCTAACGTAGTGGATGAAACGAGTGTACAAAAGGTCATTAAAATATGCCTCTAGTTTACCATACCAGATTCAATACCCCACTAATTTACAATGACAACCACGTCTGTGTTCAAAGAGTTGTAGTCATGTTTGTATCTTGGATATTGTCCTCCCCTTACCCAATGAAAGTTACCTGGATTTCGCCACAATATTTTTGGTGACATGTGTGATTTTAGTATTCACCATTAGGCCATGAAATCTGTAGTGTCTGGGGGTAATTTTAATACCCAAATTCGACGAGTGAAATACAATTCCATGCTTTGCTGTAGAACTTCTTCGTTTTATGCTTACTTTTGCGTAGTTCCTATTAATAGCCTGCCCAGACCTAATTGAAAATTAAGAGCATTTTATTATTGGGGTTGAACAATCTAAAAGGCTTTCATTTCCGTTTGAACCTTACGTAGAGTCCCTTACGCTAAACAGTGACCCACCTGCTTTTAAAAGCTTTACATAAAATCTGCAGCTTATTTCATTATATTTATTTGTAAGTTTAACACGGGGCTTCACTAGATTTTAGTTTCATAAAATCTATGTTGAACAGGCTGACGTCAAAAGCACCGTGCTTGTGCGCTATTTATCCCACGGATAACGATCCCATGAATTACGTTTGCAATACTGACAATGAGCTCGCTCCATGTACGCATACTCCTAATTTATCTCAAGAATTCTCAAATTTCCAAAACGACAGACATTCACAAACATGATAATCATAATAAGGAAGTAAAAATAAACGTGGTACTGGGAATGACGATCCTATTAAAAATGAGAAGCGAAGTAACTAGGCACATTAGGTCCTCTGCTGGAAACACGCTCGTTATTTCCCACCTTTCCACATAATCCATGTAAAACTGTTAGCAAAACACTCTCGTTAAAATCCCTTTAGCTTTCGTTCATGTCAACACAAAACAAAAATTACAGCTCGTGCATTCCCCCTTTCAGCAAAACAGAAAAATTACCGTTTGAAATCAAAACTGTCACAAAAATTCTATACGCAGAACATCATATTTCGTGTTTTTCAATGAGATTTTCAATTAAGCTGTCATTGTAAACTAAAAACGAACTGATGATCCCATGCTGATTCCACAGCTTATTTTTATCTTCATCATTGGGCATTTGAAAAATAAAATTAGAATTGGATCGTAGAGTACGACTGAAAAATGAAAATACATGGAAATTTTCAAAAAAAAGTACTTTCTGTTCGTTAATCAGGGGACGAATCAAATGTCAAATTACACGCAACAGGGTACAAACTCTTGAAGAAAAGACGATGCTAATGACTCATTAAATGTGGCATCCACGGAAGTCTATAATTTGCTAATGAGTTGTGTTTAGGGTCCACGTCTCACAAAAGCAGGATGGGTGATGCGGAACGTCGTCAACTTAAAGAATTTGGAAAGGGCAGGTTGAGAAAGTTGAAGAAATTCATTAGTTCATCGTGTGTTCTGGACAATTCCTAATAAAGACGTCATAACATTATTCAAAAACAATTTCACATGCTGACCGTTTCCACCTAATTGTTTGGGTTTTAAAGTGACAACAGTGTAATTTTTGTTTACGACTTGCTTTGCCTTCGGAACGAGGACTTTCTCTGTTCCCATGCGGCTAGCTAAGTGATAGTTGAACATTGTTTGTGAGGACGGGATGAGATTCATATTATTATCCTTACTCTTTAAATAACCTTCACTCCAATCACGTTGATTCAACATTATTACTCCCGACAAAAACATCAACAACATCAAAAATAATGTTCATCATGCCTCGTTTCTTCTTCAGGAGTGATAAGCATGCTAATTTTTACTTACGCTGACATTTGGCAACTTTGGCTTCTTGAAATCATTATTCGCTTCAAAGAAAATTTGCACTTTCTGGACGAGAAAGGTGGGTGGAAAGTCGATGAGCACACGTACTTGCCTTCTTACAATCTAGATTTATATTGTGACAGGTTCAAAACGAGACGAAATTCCATTCACCCGTTGAAAAAATTTACACCATAAGTATACCTTCCAACCGTATTACTGTTCTCCCCTACCGAAGAAATTCGGAGAAAACTATAATAATACGAAAAGCAACATTTCTGAGAGAGTCTTGATTAGAGGCAACTTAATTTTATAAAGAGGTACTCCCTGCTCACTACATGCTTCACTGGATTTTGTTGTTTACTCATCGTTTCCTTTGCCAGTTCGCCTCTATCGGTCGGTACTTACTTTACCATTTTGTGTACCTACTCGGAAAACAGCGTTTTCACATGACAGCAAACGTGTGCTTGCGTACTACCTATCAGATCGAAAAATGGTGAACACAACGCTATTTCTGCCCAGTTATTACTAACTAAGACTTTTCGCTCAAACAGTTAGTTACATTACTCAAATTGAAAGCTTATTTATTTCCTTTGTCTATTACCGAAATTAGCTCGACAGTTAACTAAAATTATGATTCCAAAATAAATCGATAGACTCGTAATAAGACGAAATTTCTTTGAACTGCTGCCTCCCCTAACAACACCTTGGATTGAAGCATGCATTTTGTTCTCTTTGGCTTTTGCAAATTGATCTACAATCATGCAAATTATGTGCATGCTCCACTTACATTGAAGTTGCATAAAGAGTTATGTATGCGTGATGGTCCAGTACAATTACTATGAGAAAATTTAAGAGAAAAGGGGAACAGTTTTATACTACAAGATATGCGGAAATTTATTTGCCAAAATATCGGAAACAACATGGTTTGTTTGCGATAAACATGCAGTGGAATAAACCAGTCCGTTTGAATTTATCTGATATAAATGTTTGTGTGTGTTGATATATACACAATTTATGTCATTTTGTTTGAGCTTTCTCTGGATAATTTTGAAAGTTTTGTTGTAACTTTAATAGGGCTGTCCAAGATATTCAGGATAACAATGAAAATGTCAAAAAGCCAGCAAAATGACAATTTAAGTAGACCGGGGCTTAGGCTCAGACTAGGCTAGACTGGAGTCGTTGCAAGTGCACATTAGGGTAGGGTACTGTTGCTCATGGCACACACATCTGATAGAAAAAAAATTAGTCTACGACAGGTAGGGTCATATGTCGTGTCTTCCGTACTTAAAGAATCGTAATCTTTAGCCAAATTGTTCTTGGCGCTACTTTACTTGACAATGCGCAATTTATTGCCCTTCTCCTTTTTCCCAGTACTAAACAACGTATTGACAGAGTCTTTGCATGAATAAAACTAAGATTTTCCTTGACGCTGTCCACTCAAACGATGGGAAAATCACAAACAACGGAACTCATGAAAAGTTTAAGCGGCATATTAAATAAAAAATAAACAACTTGAAATATAAACTGTAAGAACCGGTGACTCCAGCCAAATTTTTTGATAGACAAAATAACTACTTCATAGTGTAAAATTACACAGGAGCGGCTCTTGTCCATTTTCGAAGAATTCCCACCTCCTTAAACATAAGCATATAGGTATCTATCTGGTTCATACCGTTTCGCCTTGTGTTCAGCGTTCCTTGGAATTATGGAGTAAAGGCGACGTAAACATTCCTAAATATTAATGCTATTCGTAATTGCCGTTCTAGCCACCAGTCATTGGCAAATTTCATGTCTATGACTTCTACCTACCTACCTGATTCCGCGTAGAATGCAAAACACAACTGTATTTTTTATTAGTGACGGCGATGGGGTGTTTTGAAAACATACTGTATGCAAATGTATGCTGAATACATAATGTATGATCCTCCATAATCCATAATGTCGCAAAAAATGGAAATTACCCCTCTGCACATTTCAGTACCGTGTCCGGGCTACCAAAAGATGAGACTGCTTAGTCATAGTTTCGAAGGACATATTTACTTCAACACACGAGGTTTTTTTCTTGTTTAAAAAACCCTTTTCAAATTGTTTGTCATTTGATATTGTCATACCATACAAGTGGCGTGGTTTTGTAACGATGAATGAAAAAGCTCTGATACTAGCTACTGCCTTGGCTATTTCAAGGGAAAGATGAGAAGTGCCCCAACTAACAAGGTTTATTATCTGTAATTATATGCGATTTGTAATATACACATTTTTACGAAAGCGAAACTTTGCGCGTGCCATGTGAATGAAGATTGACATCTCTAACAATTTTATCGAGCTTCTTTATAGCAACGGCTACTCAAATTGCAATTCGTATTGAAAATCCTTGAGTTATAGTATTCATGACAGGACATATATTTTTACACCAACTGAATTATAATTTGTGAAATATTGTGCATGTGTGTCGGTTTTGATGATCTGATGAATCATATCATAGTTTAGATTTCTGTTTGTCCTTTTTTGTCTTTTCCTTGTATTTTCCTGTAAGTTTCTTATATCACGACTTAACATTCTATCTCTTGTTTAGCTTTACCACTGTCTGTCGGCTAAGTTCGGATCGTTTACAATCGGAACTTTGTACATAACACTTTGCATATTTGGAACTTTGAGGAGTTTAC
>JAQGAP010001493.1:0-19642 GCA_034697805.1 Orchesella bifasciata
AAACATTCTTGTGTGTTGCCTGTAGCATAAACGTTTCATATGAATATAACCCAATTTTGAAATGTCATACCTCAAAGAAATAAAGTTAATTCCCATCTTTTTCTTCATTTTGGTGCTTTATATTTTGACAAGATACAAAGTGTTTGGATTGGATCAGAAAGGGAAGAATGATTTAGGTTTTCACAAGCTGTGTTTTTTTCTTGTTTTGTTCGAAACTCAAAAAAAAGTAAAAGCTTGGCTGTTTCACAGGCAAGTTATCATAGGAATGTGGGACATTGCAGACCCATTTCTTGTATCACATCGTAAAAATGGACGGGCACACTGTTTTTCCATTTGCTATATAAACGCTTAGACTACACGTACATCTATCTCTACTTAAGAGCATTTATAGGAAATAAACGGTTGTTTGAATTCCTATATATACCGCTATTTCATGGTTTTAGCCTCTCTCTCAACGATAATGTATTGAACATATGTATTTTATATCAATATGTGGAGAGCTCAAGATAGAAAGAGTGAAAATGAGCCAAAAAACGGGCGTTTTCTTGTAAACTGATCCTATATGTCGAGGTCGAAGCACGAGCCAGCATCATTATTACGTTTCAACAAGCTGGAACTTTACTCATGGGTTTGCATTTGGTCGAATGAAATGCAATTCCATTCCACACCACACATCACAGAACACATAACATATGCACTATATATTTGTGTAGTTTTTCCAACTCATTTTAGTTTCCCTTTTTGTTTGTTACAGTTACAACAAATGTAATGCACTCTACTACTACTACATTCCACATTTGCACAGATGTACTACTATGCATACATCATCATCATATATAGCCACCATTTCAAACTGTGGTGAGAAAATATGTATTTTGAAAGTATGGACGGCAATCATCCAGCATCAGTATCAGTGTTACTCTTTGTAGCACAACAATTTTATTATGCTGGTTTATAAAGAATGTATGTAGGTATTAGAGAAATAGAGAACGGTCGGCTGAGTCTTCGCCTCCTTTCTGTTATCCCACACTGTTGTGAATGTGAACCGAAAAATTCCAAACTGAACTGAAAAGTTCGCATTAAAATTGCTACTTTTTCCCATTTTCTGCCAACCCAGAGTTCCCAATAGTCCCAACAGGATCATCCAGAATGATGAAAAAAGGCGAACACAAATGTTTTTCCACCAGACTTGAGATCCATGGTGGTTGTTCCATTTTCTTTAATTTATTCAGCCCGTACATTTATGTCTTTTTCTGTGCAAAGCATACACTACACAAAGTTTTGCGAATGTATGTCGTAGCCACGAAATTTTGCAATAGATTTCGTTTTGATCTCGCCTGCTCCTTGTTTGTAGCTCATAATGGTGGCGTAATTCACATGCGAATTCACATGTGTGTATATAATGCTACTTCAGAGTTGATATTATTTATGCCCTTTTGCTCTTATCCATTCTCATTCGAGTGTATGGCAATACATAGCTCCTACTTGGATCCAGAAGTGTTTTCCTCATTTATCCAAATGTGGGAAATGAATAAAGAAAACAAAATCTACGAAAAACAGAAGATGAATTCGTTCAGCTAGGAAATCTGTTGTTACACGAAAAACGTTGTTGTTATTTTCCTCACTAGTGCTTTCCTCATTTGTTTCTTACGAGGGGGAAAAAGTGAGAAATTGGTCTTTCCCTTTGCATTTTTCAGTCCATTTGATGTAAAGGGGAAAGGACTAACGTATAAATAAGAAATGAAGCACTTTCATTAGGAACCCTACTGCTGAGAAGGGGTGAACAACTCCCGAGAATGTTTAAGAATGTTAAGTGCAAAAAAGAGGAAAAACAATCTATTTTTTCCTCCTCTTCAAGCTGCGATAACTTGTGAACGTGTGAACTGCACGCGGGTCCTACATCCATCCAAAGAATGAAAAACACGAGGGATCCATATCATCATCTTGACTCCTCATGTACCAAATTTAATAAACTTTCTTCGAGCTAGAAAAAAACCAGTCACGTCACCGCTGCTTTCTAAATGCTGCTTCATCACCAGGAGTATATATGATAAATGATAAACAATTGTCACTTGCACCATACTGCTGACTTATTTGGAGTTCATGTTGGAAGTCTTTTTTAACGTTGCCTCCTGTCTTCTCTCGTGTTCACACACTCAAAACGACAACAATCGTTCACAGAGTAATATGTTCCATTTTCACCAGTCGCAAGATTAACTTCCCCTCTGAGAAGCTATGATGGGGGAAAAGTGAAAAAACATGACAAGAATCTTTCACTTTTGCCTCTTTCCTTTTAGTGCAAAAATGCCATTTTTTATGTCGAAGCAAGTGGTCAGATTGACTGGTATATCAGTCTGAAACTGTGACGCGTGATGACAACATAACACTCGTATCGCACTCTCTCAAAAATGATATCACTCTAAACGTGTATATCCTCTAGCTGTACGTGTGAACAGGGAGAAGAGAGCATACAAACCTTACAGGCATTCTTCCGAACAAGTATAATAATATGTGCTGCGTAGGCATTTTGGTTTGGTACTCCTGGTAGAAAATGATCCAAAGTGGGGATAAAGTAGAGTGAGATAATGGAATTTGATAGGATATACCTAGTGAAATGCCTGTTCGACGATCATGTTACATGGGAAACATGTAGGATGAAAAGATTTGCTCCATGACATGACACAGTAATTCAACTTGAGAGAACACGCTGGCGAATATAATCCCATGCAATATGTGCATACGTTATAGGCATGGGCAGTAGCAAATCTCCAGAGAATATTATAATATTAGATGGCTAACGTAAATAAGTATAAGTATATGTGAAGGATATATGTAAATGTAAATTCCGAAGCAACCAAGAGGATTGCTGGACAGCAGCAGAGGCAGACATGTGCCCTTAAATGAAATCTGGAAATTGAGTTCATTGTAGCGATTCCTAAGTTAATTTAACTCTGTCCTTTCCAACTTAACAAGCAAAATTTCATTTAGCAAAATGCAATGGATCCGAATCCGAAATTCACGTTGGAATTTCAATCCTTCCCTTGCACACTCACTGTGATGAATGAATCAACATCAACATCTAGTCCAGCAAAACAACTGAAACAGTGTTAAATTCTAGAGATAGCGAGAGGAGATGAAGAGTCGCCCAGCCAGCACAAAACAAAATGAGAGTAATTTAAATAAACGTATGTAAACGCTTTATTTCAAGGCGAAAAGTGTATTTGGACTTCAAAAATCATCATGCACAACAAACAATAAAGAGCAAAACTGTAGATTCATGAAAGTTTGTTGTTGTACAAAGGAAAATCACGAGCGAGTTCTCTGACTCATTCACTCCTTACTGTGCTGCTCCTCTCACAGCAGCTAGCTCTGACATAATAATGTCAAAGTTCTGGATAAACTCCAGCCAGCTGCCCGTTTCCTGGAACGAACTCTTCCTGAAAGCAAAAGTGTGAATTCTTGGAGAACAAATGGAAACAAGGGAGATGAGAACAAGGAGCATTTTGTTTCCTCTTTTGCAACAAACTCAAAACACTCTTGTGTAATAATGCAGCATCACACACAAGAGTCTGACGGGACTAGGAACGCGAAGTCGGCTTACGATGATGATAGGAAGATGTCGGCTTATCAAACCAGAAAAAAAAATCGTGAAACCCACAAAAAATAAAGTCTTTCTGGCATCACAAGAATGTCTCAAGAAGATGGCTTTGTTTACTAGAAACAAAGGGGTCGATTGTACAGAACTAATTGTTGTCATCAAACTAACATTTTGCTAAGACTGGTGCTCCTCCTCTTATCAAAACATCGTTTGCCAAAAGTTTCCTTCCACCACCAGCATAACGAAACCCATCATTTTCTAAACTCCACGGCACTACAGCATACAATAGCAATAGCTTAGGATGAAATAATGGAAGTTTACTGTTTACTCTCTTCTTCCATGTTAGTATAGGTATGCATCCTTTATCACGTAATAATGCGAGCATGTCGTTGAATGTGCAAAAACTTTCAATATGATTTTCAAAGGAAGCTTAATCCTAATCCTTTTTCATTGCTTCCAACCGTAGTGCACGGCGTGTGTGACACAAGCAAGCTGTAGGTATAAACGTTTCCATAAAATTTGAAGACGCTTTCATTCCATCCAAATCGCCTTATATAGGGATGCACGAAGGTCTGGAATAGCCTTACCTATACGAAATGATGCATGCATAACTTGCGAGAGTGTAACATATGAGCTATCATTTGTAAACATGTAAACAGGAGCAACAATAACCATTGTTCTTATTTGCCAACTGGGAATTCACGTACCATAAAGACAAAAGGTGTTGTTTCTGTTGAGACAAAATGGCTCACCCGTCCGTACATGCAATCCGGGAAAGGGTAATAAGAAGGTTAGGAAAAGATGTTACCTACACACACATGTGCATGCGTAAAACAACTCCATTCCAACTTACTTTACCAAATCGAAAGCAATAAACCAGAAAAACATGTACTTACAAAAATGGCCTTGTTTTTATTGCTCCACATTTACGGATTTATATTTGCAGATGCAATTTTGCGATAATTCACTTTTTGTGACATTTGTGTCTCAAATCAACACGAGCAAGGAGCATCAAACAAGTAATTTTATTAACAATTTATAGAGAAATTGCACTTTAAAATCCAATATATGTCCTAGTTTTCCTTCTTGTAAACTTCTTGTAGTAACCTATTACCTACACCTTGGGGAATCAAGAATATGGGTTCATTTATCCGGAAAATTTATTGTTTTGCACTCTATTTAACATATTTTATGAGGTTTGAATTGAACTATTGAGAAAGGTCCACAACAACAACAACACCACAATACGTTTCACACCAACGGTAATTTATTTAGATAGCTAGTACTACACACTCTATCTGCTCAAGGGGTTCCTAGTTATGTAACGTAAGACAAAAAGTTCAATGACGCACACACACTTGGAGATTCCATGAATAAAAAATCAGGCTAGACTAACACCAACACATGGTTCTATAGATCTCAACTTTATTGCCAATGCAGAAAAGTCATTTTCCTTGAATGATTCCAACAAGAGATGAACAGATCGTAAGAATAAAATCCTGACATTAATGAAAATGGATATGTTGGAGGCATTCATTCCAAACACGGTCAGATTCCCAATCACCATTACGTCAAAATCCTATCAAATACGGCTAAATTGACACGATATCAAGTACGAAAACAAAGCAATGTTTATTTTTATAAGCGATTGAGTGACACCCTTCAAAGAAAGAAATGCGTCACAAACCTAAAAGATCACACAAGGACACGCCATGCATTGCACAAGAGAAGGTATTAAAGTTATAAGAAGGGCAGTCGGCAGTCAGCCATTATCAGCAACCAAGCCAGTGGAGCGATCATTGAATACAAAAAAGAAATCGTCTCTTTTACATTCTGGGAAAGCTACCTTCTGTTATCAACCGGCTTCAGTGACATGGTAAGTAAATCAGTAGCAAATGTTCCGCATTCAGCATTAAAACTGAGCCGTAGAAACAAACAAGATGAAGATGAATGCAACTCAAGTTCGTATCTACTTTTAGTACAGGATTGGTATACACTTACAAAACTTTTCTTTTGTCTTTGTTCCCAGAACATTCAGAGTATATAAAAAGAGAGCATGAGATTGTTTCACTTACTTGACACTTTCTTTGCTAATGGACTTTTTGGCTGGAAGGACTGGTTCTCCAACAGAAGACGCTGTACTTCTATCACCTGCCGACGCTGTCGTTCCTCCTGACGAATACTGTCCATTAGGCAGGCACGTGCCTGTGATAACAAGTTTAGCACTGTTAACAACACTGTTCTCACTGTTATCACTACCTTTAATGACAGAGGCAAATCTACTACTACTACAACTACTACGACTACTTTCTACAGCCCCACTTTCCGTATTTTTGCTTTCTTTTGCGGGCAAACTACTATGAGTATGATTACTACTAGCACGAGAACAAACCAAATTAGTGAATTGAGTAGGACTCCTACCTCCAATAGTGCTGTCGCTACTGTTGACACCAACAACTGTTACATTGTTCTGATGTCCACGTTTACCCGGAGAGGATTCAGGTCCAGTGGAAATCACTGCTCGGGTTGTGACTGTGGAAGTAGGAGTAGAACGAGCAGGGCTGGATTTCCCTTCCTGACTTTCCTCACTTCCACCAGCAGCCGCAGCAGTAGCAGCCGTTCGATGAAGAGCTGACTGAGAACTGTTCAGCTCAGATGCTGAAGTTACGTATATAGGACCTACAACAAGAAAGAGCGTGAGAGACGCATGAAACATGTACTCAAGCATTGGGAATAGGTAGTGACTGCTACTACAACATGTAACTTTCTTACTTCCAGTTGCAGCTTCGATTAGTCCGTTCAGCTCTGCTGAAGTTTCTCCACTCTCGGATGGGGCTTCGCTCAGCTGAAATATAAAAAAATATACAAGTTCACAGAGGCTGAAGAAAACACAAGTACGCTACTTCTCCTTCATGGGCTCATGTGTGTAGTGCAATGTGTGGTGCATTAACTATTACTATTATGCTGTGTTATGTATCCAAATCTGAATATTCATCTCCTGTAACTTTCACGCTATAATACATGCAATGCCATCTAATATACATTTCTATGCGTGACTATGTTTTAAATAAATATGCACACATTCCAAAGACTGAATGGAAAAGATGTTGAGTTAAGAATCTTTTTTTTTCAACTCAGCGTATACAAGATTAAAACGCTGCATAATGAAATGAAATATGGCCAAGTATACCTACTTATATTTGTAACACATTCCACATTGCAATAGTAAGTGTTTATCGCGTGATCTACGTGAAAATATATATGCAGTTATGCATTCTACGCTAAACCGCTGTAATGAAAATCACTGTGAATAATGAAAGCAAGTTTTGAAGACGTGATGACTCGACACTTGACAAACATTCATCAAACCTCCTTATCAAAGCAGGAGTAGATGCTGGTATTTAAATGCTACGCGTTGACAATGTAATGGACTGACGATTGTGCAAACAAAATGACAGCTAAAAATCCTCCCAATAATAAGTGCTGATTCTACGAGTTTCTGTTTCCAATCTTCTTGACAATAATCCTCCTCCTACAGATTCCGTGGAATTTGGAATGTTTGACAATTTTCGTATTACAAAAAATACCATAAAAATGTAATAGATTTTTGTTGGAAATTTTCAAATGGCAGTGCCAAAGGAGTTGGAAATGAAAGTTGTGAGAACCGAAGAAAAAGAGGGAGCGAAGACATTTTGTAATATATACTTGGTTTCAGGGAACGCAAACTTGTCTCCTATTCTTGCACTCGTCGCTGTTTGTCATCTGCAATGGGGAAAAATGCTGAATAATGCATATTGTAATGTTATTCATTTTTAATATACCCGAAAACCCAGCTTCTTCAAAGACGCATACGAAAGTACCAAAGTAATGTCGTGGTCGTGGTATAGGGAAGTCGGTACCACACATATGTGTAAAAGTAAAGGATGCAGCTTCACTGTCAGCAGCTACAACATGTCACAACTCACAACAGCGACTAATGTAACCCACCAAGGGAATTTTTGAGCAATTCCATCGAACCTTTTACGCTGTGTAAAATGAAAGATGGTTTCAGTTTTCTGCACAAAGTGATTCTCCACAACACAATGCAACCAAGACCATAATAAGATGTGGGTCCTCTCAACCACGGTTTGCGGTTATTATTGTGATGTGATGTCTCGTTCCCTCGGTATTTATCGTTTACTCCTTAGTGCCTCATTTTATATCCTATTAGCTACCCGTATATGAGTCCATAACAAACACACATGGGAACTGAAGATAAGGTACGAAAGCTTCGTTCCTTACAGGTTTCGGTTCGCAGTTCCTTTTCATCCATCTTCACCAAAATTCCGTAATGAGGCTAACCAACAACCGAGAATTCTATGTTATGCGTGAACTAAGTAAAAAAGAGAAGGAGAAGAAGAAGAAGGGAAAAAGAAGAAAAAAACCAACTTAACAAGACAGAATGACATTCTTGAAAGATATGCTGTTTAAGTACAAGTAAAGAAGAACACACGATTCCTTTTTGTCTTCTTCCGACTTTTCCCCTTCAAACCGAATCTCCTAGGCGTGCATCACTATATCATGTACAACCTCATAATACATACCCAAACTTCACTGTTGCACCGCAATTTCAAACTTCACATTATATGAATGAGTATCCCTGCATTTTGGGCAAATAAATGAATGAGTGCAAGAAGTAACAAAAGTCCCCAAATCGCATAGCCATGTCAAGAAGGAAAAGCCTACAAAGAGATGGTTTTGAATGCAACGCAAGTGTGCCTTGTAGCAATGCCTTTTAACCTGGCTCAAGTTTTTCCTTGTAAAAAGTGAGTGTATTTCCACAAAAATATGCTTTTTGTATTTAGTAAAACACACATGTAAGGCTTCTAAGACTCTTTGGACAAAAGTTGACAAGATATTGCTTTTCTTCTTTTTGAACAATGAAAAAAAGTTTTTTTTTTCCTCGAGAAAACTTTTTTATATACACGCTTTGAACGCGTATCTTTCAAAAAAGGACGAGAACCGCAGCGCAAAGAAGTTGAAAGGATGATATATTTTATGCAAAAGAGAAAAGATTGCATACCAAGATAAGCAAGAGAAAATTCCAATGGATTTGGTTACTTTGAAGATGCTTCCTTAATGATAATGATCGTATCTTTGGAATCGTATGTAGTAGTAAACCCTTTTATTTTTCTCTTTCCGTCTCTTATCAGCCCGTACTCCCACTGCATTCCTTCGAGGGGTGCTTTTTTTGCGAGTCAAACATGCTTTGTGGTTTCTTTTTGAAAAGATGCATATATGTGCTTAAAATAATGAGAGCGTACGCATTCCTTCTATTCCAAAGACATCAAATTGCACTCTCATCATAATGTTCTCTTTCTTCCTGGAACGGAACCAGTGATACATAATGGAATTTACAGGATGAGATGCAATAGGACGGAAAGGAGAATAGACACTCTACTAACGACAACCACATACGAGAATGAATGAAAGAGGAATAATGGTTTACGAATCCGTTCTAAACAATGATCGCATGATCTTTTTCCCGGTGCCGTTTCATGGCTCGGCTACATGTGTGAGCCATCCAGTAAAAGAAAATTTATTACGACACCTTGACACTCAGCTACACCTTACAATGAATTTAAACGTCAGGATTTTGGAATTAGTCTGCAGATTGTTACCAGCAATCAGGGAATAAAATAGTGCTGTGGGATATAAATTTTCAACAGTTGAACGTACACCATATTATCATGCCAATCATCCTTGTGTTGGCCTACGTACAAAAAAGCTACCACAAACTTTGCAGAAATTACTTTGTAGACATTTTGGCCCACACACAAACATAAAAAGTTTTGAAAAACAAAAAGACATTTGACAAAAGTTGTTTCTGAACTATAATTGCCAAGCTTTGACATCATGGATGTAAAAGGAAAACAACTGAAACAACCATATGTAAACGCTAGATGTGATTTTTCTGCGTATGACAGGAAGTCAACATAAGATACGCATATCAACATTTGTATTACAAACAACCGAATAGGGAAAAAGTATGTAAAACTTTTTGATTTCACATTTTAGGACGGTAAAAGCAATATCGATCGATTATGAACTTTCTTTCAAGCGGATAGAGAGGTAGCAACAATGTTATTTGTTTTTTTCCAACTGCACAAAAATATCGAGAGTTTATTTTCTAAACTTTTCCCAAATCTGCGGTGCAGAGTTCCTATTTCTTTCCCGGAGTTTATCTTACGTTTTTATTGTATAACGGAATCCGGAGCACGATACACAAGAAGAAAAGAGATCGACAGTCATTTCATGGCGACACAAAGATTTAAAAAATCCCTCCCTAATAACGTTAACACAAAGGTAAAAATAGGAAGGTTGGTAGCAGAGAAGACATTCCGTAATTTTCCACTTCAATTACGTTCGCAGATCATCCTATATTTCTTGTTCTGAATCTGACAGCTTTTGATTATTAGGATGACAGCGAGGGTGCCAGAAGACAATTGGACCGTCATCAACTGTATGTACTTCCATGACAAGATTTAACGGAGAACTAGACAGCGTGGATTCGTTAGGACGCTAAGCTGAAAGGCCAAGGCCAAATATGACATATCTTTCGAATTAGCTTTTGTGTTTGGAAGACAAAAAGATGATTTTTCTCCAGTTGTGTTCATCCGTCTTTATTCGCATTTACCCTTTTTCTGTTGCTGACGCAGGATGCTAATTTGATTTGCCCAAAAATACACACTACAAATACGTGTGGAGCTAGTCCTACACCGTAACATACGTACAAATTCGGAACACCTGAAAGAGCAGCATACCCGTAGCCTGCAGAATTTCTTTGTTCAAAGCATCAAATGCATGATTGGGCGGAGAAAATACATTCAATTCAGATGTGATAAGAGCCTGGTGTGGATTGGTAAAAAAATGTCTTTCAATCAAATGCCTTTGGAACAAGCTGCAGCAACAAAAAGTAAACAAGAAATCTTACAAGTACAGTATGCTCAGTTAATCTTGTTTGGAATATCCGAAAAGTTAAACTGGGTACAGTTTTGCAGTTACGTGCATCTATATCGTAGAAAAAATGCGACGTTGGGTTGGTATTTATAATTAATTATATTTTTCCATTTATGGTACATTACAATACTAAAAAATGTTCCGAAAATGGACGGGAAGAGGAGGATACAATTCCTAACAATGTGAGTGGAGCTTGATCAAGTTCTAGTTTCTCTTTAAGTCGTTTAAAACTTCATGCCATGTTTTCAAGAGTCACAATCCGACCGACCCGATAAAATGGCTCGCACTATCACTATGTGTGCAGAAATAGAAATTGTATACAAAAAAACGATAGTGCAGTTTTGGAATGCGAACTCGGGAGTTTGCCAAAAAAAATCTTTATATGGGATAGTAGTGTCTGCAAAAAACACAAACTCGACCCTGTAGCTACATTAAAACTCTTTTTTTCTGGTAAATAACGGGATAAAACAAAAATCGATAAGTTCATAGACCTTTGATTATATTTCCTGGTTATTAGAAAACATAACATTAGGAGACAAAAAACTCCCTTTCCACATTTGCTCTGAAGACTATAAATGCGCTATTTCACCGATGAAATAGCGCATAATGTGTTCGGTCACTCATTCATTCTAATAATAAACCTTGGAAGTAGGAGGTGCAATTTCCTGTGAGTTGTCAGATGATAACACTATGTTGGAGCTTGTAAGTCAATAAAACCACAGTGTTTCTTTGATTAAATACTACAAAACGGAAAAGTACAACACAACACTTGCTTTCATCTTTCACACTTGCTGTACAAGAGTAATCCCATATAAGAAAACGAGAATAAGCTTCAGTGACACATATGGCTCCACCAGGTAGGTACGCTTTTATTGGCTTTCGTATGACTTTGCCATGACCGAATGAACTTTATTCATTCGTTTCATGAACGTGAAAGATGAACCATCTACGTTGTTTGTAAACCGAATGTTTTTCTTTGATCTTATTCCCTTATTTTCACTTTTACAATCAAAGGCTTTCCTAGTAGATGCTCGTATTTACATTGCACAAAATCAGCACTGAAGCAATCTCATTGCAAACCTTATCATTAATGCTGATGACGAAATAGTAAATTACCTAAACTAAGAATCAAATATAACCTTCCTAAAAATAAATCCTTCGACCGGTAAACGAAACTGTGAGGTCGTGTGTGCTGGAATAATAATAAAACTCTCGTTTCATGAGCTGCATGTTGTAGCATATCTTGAAAGTAAAAACTTGAGATTCGGCTACACTCCTCCCTATTTAAATGGTAATTATCCAATATCAATAATTATATACACGTACGTTTATTTCAAACATGAAAGAAGACATGCCAGAACTGTAAGTTTTTACTCCAATTTCTAATGCTCCAACGTTTGATTTGATTTTGTTCCGTTTGAACTTTTTGAAATAACTGAACACTAACTAATGACAGGTCATCACACCGGCAAATCAAAGCTTCAACTTTCACTCAATAGTTACTACTATTTTTAGAAACGTATTTTGAAACATACAAGGCATCTCAATTTTTCTGCCTAATTGATACGTACCATATCTCACTTGCAACTGGCAAGTAATGGATATTTTTACCAAATAATTAGCCACGTTCAGCGATGTATAACAATGAGGCGGAGTAGTTATGTTGAACTCATGTAGAACAATATTATATCCTCTCCATGCCCTTCAACCAAACATAAAAAGCAGGGTCTGCAAACACACACGAACAACACTTCATGCTTCTCCACAACAGGAAATAGGAAATCAGACTGGACGAGATGATCCTTGCTCAGTTTCATCCGAACCATATTATCATGGTTCTCTATCTCCATTGTAATCTGTGTTGATGGTTGCGGGTGCCGTACAAATATGGTACGGCGATCCCATTTTAAAACTTTTTTATGGCAGTTTAACCATATTATTATCACATTGTCTTAAGCCGATGCATACTGATAGTGCATCATGAAAAAAATGATTATGTTCAGTCACTCACTACCTTTTTGCTTCATCCTCACCAAAGCTATCTAACACTATGCACATATCATTATCATCATCACTAATACTAATGCAAATTACATTGTTGTGTGTGTGTGTACGCGCTAGATTACATGGTCGACAGAAATGCATGATTGTTTTGTTACATTATGCTCGCGAAGATGTTTACAATGTTGCAGAGCAAGAGCTGAATAGACCTAGAGAGACATAGGCATTGATGTCCGTACATGAATTGCTGAACACGCATAAAAATACATTGAACCGCTTCCCCTGCATCATCATCATATTATATTCTATTACACTTGAATGGAATTTTTGCTGACACGCCTATATAAGGGTGCATTATTAATGCTCATGTGTGAAATGGCTAAAAATGAACTGACATGTGTACGGTTGACCTCATCTCCTTTGTGTGCTCAGCAAATAACCAGAGTACCTAGGCATATATGATGTGTGTACGATTTATGTATGTTCCCGGATGGATGCAGAGATACGTGACCATTCAAGCTTTGGCACTTTTAGCCATAAAGAACATGAAAAAGTGACTGACGAGAAATTGAATAGGTTAGGTAGATAGAAGTCTGTCTTTATGATATACACTCACAATAACACAACATGTCTGACTTGATGTCTGATGTGATCAGATTAAAATGCGCATTTTCCACTTGGCAATGGAGAATGTATGTCAACTACCCTGCGGACTCAAATAGATGAACACAGCGCCCATTTAGCAATAATGTCGTTTTGTATAATATGGATTCGCATTGTAAATTTCATTTTGACTTGCCAGCATTCAGCAACAACAGGACCTTTCTTTGATTGAAGATTTTGTGCAGGATTCATCGTTTAGACGGGTTAGCTAGTGAGTTAAAGAACCTGCTTTTCCCCAGTGTGAGATCATCCCAAAGAAAAAATACAATGGGGTGCATGACATATACGTATGTGTGTGATTTAATACAACAAAGTAAAAAAGTTTTTGTCATTTCTGTTGTGGAGCCCTACATGCATCATAATCTTTTTGAAGTGAATGCCCATTTAAGGTGAAATACATGGGATGACATGACATTGTGCTACAAAAGTCAACTCCGCAGCAGCATCCATTATTATGTAGTGGCCACACAGCATTTTTGGGTGTTTGTGATGTGATTAGTTTTTATCATTCATGTATATCATCGGCATGAAAGACAATACTTTTTAAAAAACATGTTTACCTGGTGGGACAACTTGGTCATGTCCACCGGCTTGATTTTCTTGAGAGCTGATAGCTTCTCCAGCCGCTCCCTTGCTTGTTGTTCCACTGCAATAACAAAAGCATCTTGGACATTGCTTTGGGATGCCAAATCCAAGGCTGAAAATAGAGAGAAAAAAGAACTTAATTAATTATACAATGTACACACAAATAATCATTAGTACATACAATCAACTGCAAATATCACACAAAACCAAGTCACTGGCTATTTTTTCATTCAAACCATTTTCCAATTTGCCAAACATACTTTAAATCAAACGTTTCAAAACTTAAACAAATTCAGAAGAAAACATTTTACGAGAGGTAGAATAGCGCACATCAAAGGGAAAGATGTTCAAACGTCATCAGCAAAAATACAATGATTTACAACCCCATTCGGTATACTAAATCCATCAACATCATTTCCAAAAAGGGAGCACAATAAGCAAACATATTTCACCGCAACACATGATTTGCTAGAGCATCTTCACTCAGTCAGTCCCAAGTCAAAAAGCGGAATGCCCATCATCATGATTTTTTCACAAATGCAATGCAATGCTGCTAGCGGGTCAATGTCCATTTCCCATGGGCATACAACATCTACTACTACTACAACTACTACTTCCACACCACTCTACTACTATACAAACATTAACTCAGCCACCACATCATCACTACAACAAGCACGTCATCATCATTTCACAGGGATTGGAGCCCGGTTGTGTTGTGTTGCGAATGTTACTACCTATTACTGCTGACAATGAACTGGGAAATCTGACAAAGTGCAACCCGAGGACAGAAAAAACAACTTCACTCCAACTCCATATGCCTATTAGTACATTGTGCAATCTTGACACAGTAGAGCATATAGCAGCTACTATAGTCATCATCATTACCCTCAAAACCAATCCCCCGCCCCTTTCTCCACCATCATGTTGTTAATGGAATCAAATAATCTATAAAAATATATGCATAGTAATATATTTTATACATGGATTCAATGCAAGAATGAGCGACTAAGTAAGTATATGCACGGTTTTCAACATGGAATATTCTAATCGGTAATCCCCAAAAAAACGTTTGCATCTTGAAAAAGTTCTTTTATCCAATATCTCATGACTATGACTTGCAGCAAACCGGCAATAGCCTCGAGAAAATGAATGTGTGGTAGCTTTTTTGAAGAAAATAGCTAGCTAATGAATGTAATGTATGTAATATCTACAATATATACAATACGACGCAGTACAAACATCAATATGGGATCGAATGATCAAAATTTAGCAGAAGCTCTTTCAAAGAGCACAACGTCTCCTCAATGAAACGTGTAACGAGATTACGAGACAAGCAGGTTGGACGAAAGTCATTTGCATATCGTGAGTCGCAGAAAATGTTACGATTCTTGATGACTCTTACGGAGAGAAGAAGTAGCAAGTGTTATTGTTCAGCAGGACAAGGACCACTTTTTTTAACTTTGTACAAACTACAACTCTTTACTACCACAAGTTTTTCAAATAAAATGGAAACGTATTGTAATTTAGTAATATCACAAATATTGACGCGGAAGAGAACACAAATATTATTTCTTTTTTTTGGTAGCCACAATAAAAAATGACAATCACATCAAATGTTATGCATGGTCATACGCAAGGCTTCGTGAATAAGATTTTAATCACGTTTTTTCCAAAGCAGATATATCTTGCGTGCACCGCCAACAAAAAGTACACACGTTATTATTTCATCCACAAAAAAAATCAGGAGAGTATAGATTGGTTGAGTGTGAGTTTTGTAAGTGGATGATTTCAAATCTGCAATTCAAATTGAGTCCATACACACAAACAAGCATGACAAGAGGTAATAAAACTGCATAAAAATTGCAACCATCATAAAAAGAGGCAGACAAGAGAGTAATCAACAAACGAAGCTCATGATTTGCCAGGAGAGACCATAAAACTGACCACGTCCACCATCTTTCTTGTCAATATAGTTTTCCTTCACTGATTGCACAACTCTCTGTACATCCTGCTGAATTTTCTGTTGCTTTATTAGTATCTCCTCGTATGATAAAATGCTCAACGATGGACTTGACTCTGGTGACCATTTTTCTGGGTCCAGGGGAGCAGACATGGCAGCCGCAGCCGCTATTGCGGTGGCAGCAGAAGACTCCTCTCCGGAACCATAAGCCATGATGAGTTCATTTTCATCAAAATCCTCTAGAGATGATGAGGATGAGAGGGAGAACCAAGAGCCACTAACGTTTGTTCTCACTCCACGATAATGAACTTGTGGGCTTTGGTCAACCCCTTCATCCTCAATATTCGTTGTGGTGATAAGTGGCATTAAATCCTGTATTGTGTTTTCTTCTTCATCTTCTTCCTCCTCTGCTCCTTCCACCCTTCCTGAGACTAAAGGAACTACGGGATCTTCAGCAGAAGGTACATGTCCTGTGGAGTGATAAGGATAATGCCACTTTCCACTGGCTTGTGTGTGCTTATTTCTCAGAGCCAGATCCAAGTCCAACTCTGAATAGTAAAATCCTTCCGACAACACCCTAGTCTCGTGATCATCATAGGATTTCGATGGTGTGTAAGTTGTCATCATTGGCATCAACATCTCTGGGGTACTGTTCCTGGGATATCCAGTTTCTCTCCTTTTGGCAGCAGCAGCTCTTGTCCAAAGAATTGGATCACTCTCAGCCAACTTCTTACTCTCCTCTTTCAACGTCTCTATTCGGTCGTGTTGGGGTGTTTTGAGTGTGATGGTGATAGAGCTGCTCTTAATTCCCTTAGTTTTTATGACTGGGGTTTGTGGTGTTGATGATGATATCCTCTTTTCTTCTTCTTCTTGTTCAAACTGTGGAGGGGTTGGAGTCGTTGAGGCAGAACGTAATTCTTCTTGCGAATCACTTCTGTCCAGTGTCATCATCATTTTTTCGTTGGTCACGTCATCTTGGTACTCATATTCTGATGGCATTACTATATCCGTATTTACAGAAGCGGAAACTTTTTTAATAGGAGCTCGATGAGTGGCGGTGGTAAACCGAGGGATGAAACCTTTAGAGTGCAATACACCATCTCCACCAGCATATCCTTCAGCCGTGATAGGAGTAGTGGAATTAGGATCATGACCAGCATCTTTACAACGATTTCTATTACCATTCTCATCAACTCGATGACAAGAAGGACAACCATTATTATTATCCTCATCAATGTTGGTGGTGGTGGTGGCACTCCGACCACTAGAGCTAGGTGCAATAACAGTACTTGTAATGAGAGTGGGACTGCTTGCTCGTCTTATCCCTTTATTACGAGCCAGCCCATTACTACTATTGCCGGTCATCGCATCTCCCACTACTTCACCAACGTCTCCGACATCACTACCACAGCAGCTACTTGCCGAGTCGGCATAATGAATCTGGGACATATCAACTAAACTCAGTGTATAACCCCCGTCCGGAGCTCCTTTGCACTCAAACTCGGAACAAGGCTGACCACCATGATGATGGCCGTAAGAAAGATGATCACGAGAAGGAGTGGTGCAGCAACTACAGCTCGCATTACGGTAATATTGATAACGACTCCGGCTAGGAGAACGCGTGTTGGAGCCACTTCTTGACCAACATTCAGTTTCAGAGTCCGGCGGCGGACAATCCGGAAGGGGTGGTGGGGCTGGGGTAGAGCTCTTGGAGGAATTTGCAGAGCACATTGACAATTTCTTTTCTTTTATGTCCATAGCTGCTGCCCCTTCCTGAATGTCGGTGACTATTTTCGGGATAACTATTTTTTCACGTTTATCGCCTCTGTCACTTTCTTCCTCTGGAGACTCGTATTTTTCTAGTATTTCCTTTCGATCAGGAGAATTAGCTCTTGGAGTTGTGTGGGGCTCTTGTTCCTCCGGTTCAAACTCTTCTTCTTCCTCTTCATCGTCCTCATCATCAGAAACTAAATCCAGTTCAGATGTGCCAAGCAACAAGGGTTGTCTCGCTTCAGGATCTGGACACTGGGAATCATAGTTGACAGACAAAGATCTAGAGCTCTGTGAGCTGAAGGAATGGGCGCATTCTGCTGCATTTCTATCTTTATCAAGAGCAGGATCATCATCATCAGGGTTAAGAATAGAATTCTCCTCAGATACTAATGATTCCGTTGGCAAATCATCTTGCTTATGTTGTAGCGTTTTCCGAAAGTCGCTTCCTGGTCTTGGTCTCGCTCGTGCAATATTTAAAATGGGACTCTGTTGTGAGCCAGCTTTGGACTTTTTTATTCTCGGTGATGCACCGAAAGGCTTGGAGATGTCGTCAGACTTGTTACTCAATCCTTTCGAGTGCTTCTCTGGGGATGGTGCTGTCTTGTCATCTTCACTTTCCTTGTTGGCATTACGAGATGAGCTGATAGTTTCCTTCCCACAAAATATTTCTTTGGCTTTTTCCCCGTCACACGTTTTTGCTCCCTGGTCTCCACACTGCTTCGTTTCAACTTGGCTTATCCCACTTGTCCTCATGTTACTGCACTCATTTTCATCTTCTGATGCAATGTCGTCTGGAGCTGGTACATCTCCTCCGGCACGGCTGTCACGACTGACTGTAGAGCTGGAACCCCTAACAAATAGGGCTGGTGAGTCAACTCTAATGGGCTTGAAGATTGAGGGGACATGAAATGGTTGCTCAGGATCGCTGGTGCTTATGCTTGAGGTTTTACTTTTTAGTGCCTCTTTGCTTGGCCTATAAAAGTTATCGTCATCATTGTCCGAGCCTCCACTCTCATCGGAGGAACGGTGACCTTTTCTCTTACGACTTCCGCTCCCACTCGAAATGCACATTGGGCAAAATAATTTCGAACTCATTTTTACGTGCTCGTCAAAAAATCAGCAAATTATGAAGATGACATCGACATCACATTATCAGCCAAAAATATCTATATGTTGTATCGTAAAGTGTTATAGCCTCAAATAAGAAGTTATCACAATTTTTGCAGCATTCTTGATAATATTTTACCACTCAAAATGACCAGAGCACACTATACATTCGTTAACACTACACGAAAGCAATTTTACAGTGAATTGCTGTCCGTCACGAGATATAGCCGTAAATTTAAGGACTGCCACCTCCCCACTTCATCAACTCTTCACCTTTATCTGTTTCAAGCACTCTCTTAAAATTTTAATGCTACCAGAAAACTACCAGTCATGTTGTTAGCACATGGCAATGCAATCAGAACATTTTCCTTAGATTTTTTCAAAGCAGTTTCTTCTCTGACCACTTTAAAGCTTAGGAACCTGCAAATTTTTGTAAAGATTCTACTCGTTTCGTGTGTACATACATGTTTTCTGTCGTTCTGTAAAGCATTCACTATAATATGCATCCATCTCAAATCTCACTTGAGAATTTACTCATGCATAAATAAGATTTCCGTGTCGTGATTTACACACCAACTTGTCTTCACTAAGGCAAGGTACAATTCTCGTTTAAAATTTTGAGTCAAACCAGACAATTTAACCGGCAACCACTTTACCACATTTCATCAAGAAATCCTTTACCATAACAGAGGACAGCCTTTTATCAAAACATTTTACATAGACCGACTTTGTTGGGAAAACGAAAATCTGAATCTGCACGTATTTTAAATGAGTAGTATAAGGTATAAACTTTGCTTCGTCCACATTCATGGAATCAGTGTTTTGGAAGAAGAATATGTATGCATGTATTTTTTAATAATCTTGCTCTTCTTTTCTGCATGAGAAAAGTTTATCCTCTTAGAAAATTGTTCTTTGCTAAGAACGCATCCTCAGCAATTCATCGATTTCCAGAG
>JAQGAP010001494.1:0-19641 GCA_034697805.1 Orchesella bifasciata
AAAACTGGTAATTATAACAATGGAAAAAAATTATAATGTCTGTTTTGTATCATCAAAAAAGTTTAGTATTTGCCACTGGTAATCTAATGCAAGCCAAAAATATGTACACTCACCCACCAACCATGAAAATGAGGAAAACTTGTCAAAAATATATGTTGAAGACAAACTTAGTTCTTCAACATTTTTCCGCAAAAACTTTTACAAGAACACCCAACTTTATAGCCTACACATTCACCTTTACAACGATTGACTGGCACACATAATCCACATAATTTTCCAAGCCCAGAAAAAGGTGCACCTGAACTTTATCTTCACATCATCACCACATTATGCCCTCTCCTCCCCATCATAACGTAGATAAAATCGCAATCGCATCATTATATTATTTTTATTCTAGAAAATAAAACAAAACCATAATCATCACCAGTTGTCAAGATTAGCTGGTGGTGATTATGTTCTGTTTCACTTTTACCTTTGGACAAGAACACGCTAAAGACATTAAACACTTGTCCTAAGTATATCTACTTTGGTTCTGCAATCATTACCAAGCTCATTGTGCTAACTCATCATATTTCTAAGAATTATCACCAAAAAACAAACAATACACTAATTCCAAGCAAATTCTTATGAGAGTGGCGGTGGTGACGATGACAAAGATTAGGTATGATTTCGGGTTGGCGTGCTAGTAGGCATATTGTTTTTTCCTTCAATATAATAATAATATTTACAATTCGCAGTCACGGAGCCAATGCCAACCCAGTATAATTTAAAGTAAAACCAGTGACTCCAACAAATACAAATCATACTCGTTTGTTTGAGACTCACTCTCAGCTATAGTATATGTGGCTGACAGATAGACGAGCAGACAAGAATATAGGAGAGACCTTCACAGTTTATCATTGTCATTATCGTCATCACCTAGCCTAACTTTGTTACAGAACAAGCTATGGGACAAGGGGTGATGTAACACAGATAAAATGTAAACGAACTGTGATGGCATGAGCACAAAGCCCAAGCCCACAATATAATCATTCATCTCGTTACTACCATCAGCATAATCACCGTCAATTTCATCCTTGTAATTTTATCCCAATCTTACTTTTCGACACTAACTGCTCACTACGAGAGTTAAAGTTAAAGTACACAACATGACATGGTGATTTTTTTGCCATTTCATTGAATAAGTTTAAACTGGCATGCAACGCAGTGCAAGAATACCACCACCATCATGGTACACGCGGGACCAACACCAACCGTTTATAGTCAGTCATGATATGAATGTGACAAGTGACACTTCTTGTTATTAGCTAAATTATGTAGGAATGGTTTTACCCTAAAGTATAAACATTGGAAGTACACGTTTCAACATCAATTAAGCGTCCCTATATGCTGAGCTCTTCCTATCAAAATTAATTTTTGCTAATTCAATGAAAAGACAGAGCAACACAACGATAAATCCATGTACGTATTTACCTATTCCACTCTCTGTCTCCATGTGGGCTGCTCATCTTTTTGCGAAATAATACACACGTAATACGTTGGGGTTACAATAGATGATTTGATCAGCAATTAATCTGATTAAGTTAATCAGTACCAATTAGGCGGATTAACGTTGGGGAATTACACAATGAAAAAAGTACTTTGCTAAAACCACCACAGCTTTTGGGTGAAGGTTACTGTTAACTGCCACGGGCAATAATATAATGATGTAGGCATCCAAAAATAGGTGATCCAACCGTTGCTTTTTATTACTAGATGCAAAAAATAATTAACTAATTCGGTCTTATCCACCCCAGTCAAACACACTCACAATCCGATTGAGATAATTGGTTGTTAGCCACGAGGAACTCAACTGAAATTAAAATCAATACTCTCTGCAAAATCTTCGTGTGTGGCTTAGTTTTGGCTTTGGCAAGAGGGAACATGCACGCACTCGTGTTTATCAAACCGAGTCCACAATGCGCTATCATTAATCATCTCAGTTTTTTATCGGTTTCAATGCCAATTGTCAACCTGACGCGTGAAATGCAAGAACGATTCAAATTACTTTGACTGAATGCACTTCCTCATCTCGCCATCTCGCTCTCAAACTTATTTGCCAAGTCAGATTCATGGTGGCCAACACCAAAGCGAAGTAATGTAGTGCACGCTATAAAGATGAATCTTGAGCTAAATAATAGACGCCACTAAAAACGAGCCCATTTGTAAAGACCAACGACGCATACCAGCACATACCATAAATCTAGCAGCGTATAAAATTGCGAATGAACTTGCAAATAGAAAAAAAAATAAAGCAGACGACAGCGCAGTGCTTGCAGCAGTTGGGACTAAACCTAAAATTACACATATGCATATTAATGAAACTTCAATCATGGTAGAACAACACGGCATTTTATTTCACAACGGGTCATTTAGTTCCATGAAAGAGATGCTGTAGATTAAAAAGGCAATATTTTACACGTATTCCCAAATTAGAAACGAAAAATATGCCGTTTTTAAGTACGCAGCTGGTGTTTTACAATTTGACAAAAATACGCTACAATTAGGTACCATTATCCCTGTTGGATGAAAGTATCTGCTTTTCAAAATAATTCATTGTTATGTCGCCTTCAAATTGCGACACGCTCATAAGGAAATGAATGGTCATTCGAAGGAACACTAAAAAATGTTCGCATTCACAAAACAAAGTGCTTATGGCTAGCTTATTACTTCATCATATCATACATAATGCGCATTGGAATTGTTGCCTTTTTTCAACAGTGAAGATGGGCTGTATCAACAAGCTGTGGTTGGGATTGTTGGGGAGAGGAGTCAACTCAACCACATAATGTACCCTAGCAAGTAGGCACATATAGTTTTTAAAAAGGAATTGTATTTCATGATGCCACATCTCTAGAACATTTAGGTATAGTTATGCACCACGTTAGAATAACTAACGGCTACTATTTTTATTGCCCAATCTTGCAAGGAGGCATTTTGAAGAAAGAAATGAGTGTAGAGTGCAATTCTACATCAACATCAACCACTGCCGCTCGCTACCACATGAAATAACTTGAAAATATGGCTATTACGTGGCTTTACTAGAGCTGTCTTTCACTTGTGCGTAAAATTAGCCCCTGATGATGGCTCAAGTATTATACATATTATCTAATGGTGATGATAATCATATTACGTCTGCATTAATTTCATGCCTGTTGACTTGAGTTGGCTCCGATTCACTTTTTCCTTTCATGGGTTTTTACCTTATGCTTTCTAGCCTCAGCTATAATACCAACTATCTCATCTCTCTGGTCCAAAAATACGCAGTTACAATTTGCTCTTATGTTGCAGAATCAGAGAAATCAATTAGATAATCAGAGGCTTACATTTTTAATGGCCTGTTTCACTTCTCCTTGCTCGCTCTACCCACACGAATGTTATGCTCAGGTTAAAGTCTATCTCAAACCTAATCCAAGGCAACTCAACTCAAGTCTAGGTCGAATGCCTTGAGAGCATAGCAATAACAGAGCAGGATCATGCAACGGCACGAGAAATGAATGAAAAATATGAGTAAAACATCTACCTATGCGCTATGAACATGCTCTGCCATTCAAAACAGGATTTTATGTACACAGAGTCAACTCAAACCACAGCCGGAAGTGAATGGCCGATTTTGTTGGTTTTTACCCCTTTTTTCCTAATCTTCATGAGCTTTACTCAGAGTGTGGAAAAAAAGTCATAAAATTTCATGCCAAACTGAAGGAACATGTTAGGTAATGTAATGTAGTCAAGTCAAGTCACTCACACTACACTACACAAACAAGAACCTTATGTTGCTCTATCTTGCATTGCCATTCTGTGTATGTCCAGTCCAGCAAGAACTAGAATACAGAATCAAGAGAAAAGCTGAAGAAATATCCACCTACTCTACTCACCTACTAACTGCTTGTGTGTACCTAGCTAGAGTTATCATCACTATCACGCTTAATGTTTGGATTGGTGGTGAGCTAAGTAAACTGAAAAAGAGTGAAGCGAAGTTGGTTTTTAGCTTAATTTCCCCTTCAACAGAGATTAGATTTTAGTGTGCAGTCCAACCACGTCAGTCTGTAGAGCTACCAAACCAAATCATTATCATCACATCAAGATCATCGACGTTCTTAAACGCAGGAATTTTTTATTTCAGATTTTTTCCCCTTGAAAAATAAGAGCAACTAACGGTGTTTTATATAAATCAAGAACAAAAACTCTTGAATGGGACTCGGCGGCTGCAATTACATTATTTTTACTTCTTCATTTGTTTTTGTAGCAGGTATTATACACTATATTTTTACGCAGCAACACCAAACCATCATCATGACTTTATTTATGGATTGGCAATAAAAAGTAGGGGTTGCAAGAAAAGCCAAAAAAAATTAACTAGTTTTCTTTCAAAGCAAATCATGAGCTCGTAAAAATGTAACATACATCACATCTCACATAATTCTATTCTCCAACATGATGCTCATTGATGATGGCGACAGCAGCACCATTCTCTGGCTGCATTTAGCAAGTAAGCTAGCAAACCACATTTGTACTTTGTTCACGCCATTCACAATAATGTAATTTCCTTCACAAAAAAGAAACAAGGAACCGGCGTACCAAGTTGGACAGAGCGAGCTGACGATTGAAAATCAAACAAAAAAGTGAATGCACCAGGGACCCAGTGTGGAGATGGTGAATGGACAATGAAACACTTTGTTTTGGTTGTTGCAACAGCAGAGCACAACCAGTTACATATTTAGCTTAAGTAGAATAGCATTTGGTAGTAACATTATGATTTGCCAGAAGAATGAGAGTTTTGACTCGACCAACAGCTCTAGCTTCACTAGGAACAAAACTTGACGTCAAATCAAGATGTGTTCTGTTCTGAGCCAATGTAATGTAGGTGATGCATGAGAAATATGGCGTGTGATCTTTCACTTCTTTTTCGTGCTCCTACCCTATCGTCTCAGTAGTCAAATATTACCTTAGTTTAGTTACATTCTGAGTTTAGTTTTGGTTCAGTCAAAGCCCACGTTATTGTATAATACAAACACATAACGGGGGCAAAAGGTGGAGGACCTCCTTTTGTTTTTCCACCCAGACTCGAACTCTTGCTTCTTGTTTACTGTGTGTAGTTTCGCACAGCTCTAGTTAAACAGTGCTCATGAATATGTAAGTCAAAAATTTGTCCTTTTCTCAGGGAATTAGTGTAGAAAAGAGCTTTCTGCTGCCCACCGCCCACTCGGAAACATGAATGAAATGAAATTAAAGGAAAGGCTCTTCAGGGATGCATAAAACAGTTCACCCGTGCCAACTCAATCTAGCTCTCGCCTGCAAAAGGGAAATTGCAAGAATGCAGCCAAGTGTCAAATGTTAACTGTGTAGTGAAACGGCAAACGATATTATGACCATGTACTACCAATATTCCCCTACGCAGAGCAGACTAAAACTCCGATAAAGAACCCGGAAAAGCTTGGAAGCAACATATAAAAACGAAGCTGTAAAAACATGAATGAATTCCATTCCCTGCTCCTGCTCCCTAATACTCAACATCATTTGCATAAACATCTAAAAGGTGGAAAGGAAGACTCGTTATTTCCCCATACTAAAGTATGTCCCAACTTCTTAAGGAAGTGGATGCCACATGCAACTTATGTTTTCTTTCACGGAACCACATATTTTATGAGTTCCTCTTGTCGGTCAAATCACTATGAAAAAATGAGATCCATCTCTTCCGGATTATTGAGGAAATGCAAACAAAATCCTGCTCTTCAATTCCATTAGGAATTTGCACTCACAAAAATTTGGCAGGGGGTACTACTCACTCAAGACAGCCATTTCTTTCGAGTGGAAAATCTGCATAGGTAATAATAAGCAAACCAACGTCAACTAATCTTTAACAACCTTTAGCATCCCAGTTGGTATTATTTCAGGTGACCAAAAGTAGAGAAGGTAATCCAACAAATTCATTGATATCCATCTCGATCATAATAAGGAAAGTGAAGCACTATAATTTTGCACGCATGACCTACAACATCATTTACCTACCCAGTGTGTAATAATATCACATTATGGATGTGTTATACAACTCCTCCATCATCTTATCTGTCTTTTTGTCTATCACATCAAGGTGATTGTGATGTGATTACAAAATGAACACGTACGTACAACCAAGCTGTACGAAGTGAACATATAAATAGTTATTGCTTACAAATAATCTATCTATCTATCATCTGATTCAATGCAGTCAATGCTCATGCAATTCTTGTGACCTTACCTTGGCATCTAATGCACATTATTTTTCTTTCAAAATCCATTTCATTTTGTATGCATCGTCAGCAGTATTTCACACGATTCCAATCCAACCCCATCTATAAATTACGCTAGGTTCCCGATACTAAAAATGGTTCTGACGTCCGTACATATATTTTATAATTTCTACCATCATTTTTTTACATCTCAGTTTTATTTTCTCGTTTAAACTACTACATCATTGATAGTTGGTTGGATTCTAGTTGTAAAATTTTGTAAGATGGATGAATGGGCGGATGGAGCGATGAAGCAAGTAAGTAAGTAGTAAAATATTTGCCACAGGAGAAAAAAGTAAATGAGAGAAAGAAAAAACGAAAGTTTGACTTTTGCTTGACTTTGTACACCTTCTTCTCTCTGGTTGCTTGATGAAACGGTTTACGATTCCATTAACTTCTTTTTATGCCTTTGGTTTGTGATATTTGGTAAAGTTGATGACTTGGGTTTGGTGTGATGACTCATCATAAAAAAGATCAGGCTTAATATATAATATAATGGTTTGCTAGGTATGGTGCTAAAACATTTCCACTCCACGTGAACAATTGATCACCTTTTTATATTCTTCAAAAACGATTCATCCATCAAACGCAAAATAGGATACACCGTACTACTTAATACACACATTTCGTTTTCATGCAAGATGGGATTAGATGTTCGTTCATTCGTTCGTCGCTCGTCATTACACCGGAACGAACTAAGCCATCCCATCAAATTATTGCAGAGACTGCGCCAATGTTAATAGATATACCGAAAGTAATTCCCTTGCCTATTCTTCCCGTCTTTGGCTTGTCAAATAAAACACGGTCATATTGACACTCTCAGCATGAGACAAAAAATAATAGCCAAGCATGAAAATTAAGTTGGTACTTAAAATAGTCAACGAATATAAGTCCTTTTTTGCATACGCTAAAAATTGTAATAAAAAGTTAGTTGTTCCCGCCTCGCGAAATGCCATTCGAAACTATGATGATGATGAGCAAGAGGAAGTAACCAGTCAACCGAAAAACGAAACCTAAAGCCCTCCAGGCTGGAGCCATGGATTGACTGGAAAAAGAGAAAGAAGAAAGGTTTGGAGCAATCGGGAGAAAAATAAATCCTACTTTTCTCCTAATAACGAAAGCTATTATATTACACACAAGGTTTTAATTCCAATGGGACAATGAGAATATGCATACGTTTGCAAATTAAAATCCGTCATCACAGGACATAAAATGCTAACGCGCTGTAACTAGCAAGTAGCAACCTCAATGCCATTTTATGAGCCAAGTATTACGAGCGTGCATGTTGGTTTTTAGAGAATAATGGGACCAAATATGATCTCAATTCAAATAGGCTAGTTGGTTCGGTTTCACCATGAAACAATCCATAGCATCAATTCTGGACACGAACTCCATACACAAAGAAGAAAGGAAGGGTTTGGCGTGGGCTCCCCATTTTTTGAAATTTTAGCACAAAAGAGCAGCAGTAATTTCGCCACGGTTTTAGTTTTATACCCATCATACCATTATGATATGATGTTGGTCGAATGCTCCACATTTTCCTGTGACAATAATAAGCTCCGCATTAAAAGTTTGTGTGGGATGATGCGATGGGCAAAGGAGAGTGTGCATTATAAATGCATGTTTTGGTTGGCCGAAGAACATGACATTCAAACATCCATCAATTTTCCATGAAAATATCAAATGCTGGCATTCAATGCCATTTTGGAGCATGTTCCACTTTCCACACCGCTCCGTTTTTCGCAGCTCAAGCCACGTACAAAAGAATTTTTTATATATGGGCTCAGTGCTAAACTCGACTACCACGCTAAAGTGAATTGAAAAGAAAAGGGCTGGTGTTTCAGTTCGATATTTAATATTCTGGTGTTGTCCCACACAATACCGGAGAAGCTATATAATAGGAGCAAGCAATTACTTTTTTATTTGTCACCTATATTGTTTACTCAAAGAAAGGATTCCAAGACGAATAAAAGAAGGAAATGAAACCACCGCGTGCATGCATGCAAGCGCTGAAAAATGGAGTTGATGTTGATGTCTCTGTTCCTTTCTCTTGTTGTTTGAAAATGATATTAATGCAAAAATCCACTCAGCTGAACATAATCCATTTTCCACCCATTTCCACACATTCTACTCGAGCACGGAAGGCTACTCATCATAAATCCAAGAAGTTTGGTTCGATGTCGATGACGTGGCTACAAAAGTTTTGGGAACATTCACAAAACCTCGGCTGAGACAAAGACTAACGAAACTAAATGATGCCATATGGAGGAGCCATTAAATTATATGAGCGTCTTATTGCCAGTCTAAAATGCAATAATGCAATTAATTTTCTCATTATGCGGAGAGGTTTTAATGCGGAAGAAATTACAAATTGGCTCTACGATTATGGTTTCACGGAGGTAATGATGTTCTGCTTAATGCCTGAAGTGATTGTTTAAAACCTCATCATTGGAGTTACGTAAGAGTAAAAGAGTACTCAAGCTTTCAACTGGAGAGAATTCGAAATAGGTTGTAATTATTTTAACGTACCATAAAGCTTTGATTATAAACGTTACCTGTTGAGACTCAGGCTACTCTTGAGCACCATGATTGAATGTTGTTAAAAATCCATCCAAATTATAACTAAAATGCATGTTGAAACTCGTAACCCTTTGGTTCAATGAAAACAGAGGCATTGAATGATATTTCTTAGCGCACCATATGTTACTCAACTCCAAGGCTACACTGACCAAATTTCAGCTACGGAGAAAATATTTACATGGCCTCTCACTAGACCACTGCTTAGAAAACAGAGTCACTCACAAAAACAGTTCAAACCAGACACATCAAAAATAAACCGTCTGTCAACTGAGCACGCTATGTTTTCCCCATTTTCGGAAACTGTCGCTTCAGTTTAAATTCTTCATAATTCAGATTTAGAAAAGTAGTGATGGATAGACACCATTTAATGAATGAATAATTGTAATGAAATTAGTATTGTGAATTGGCTTTAAGGCTGCACACTGCTTTGTGCGATGCAAAACAAGTTACTAACGTTTCCATTCAAATTGCAGACAATACAAGGTTGGCGATAACGAAATGTACTGCCATAAAGCGCTATATTCCCAGTAAACGTCAGTTAGCGTATGAGTTAGTTTTACGACCTACGCAAACGCGACCATCCTCCTTCCTGCCATATTGTTTTATCAGACTTTATGATTTGTTGCCTTTTATCACACCATATTATATTACTCATGTGATTAACCATATTTATCAGTCAAATTGAGATGGCCATCGTTAAAAACACAGGTAGCTTATCTGAAAACATGAATCATTCAATTTCCAAATAAATATCCGTTTACGTATGAACTAATGCATGTAGCAAGGGGACGAGGGCGATTTACCGGTTAACCTAACCCAATGCTGAAGAAATTAAGTGGATTTTGCTTTAGAGACCGATTTCCGAAACATTTATGTTGTCGAAGGTGAAAATTCAAAGAGTTCATCAACAAGCCTATGCTTCTTTCTTCTCCAACAAAGTTGAATGCCAGAGATTTCATAACCTACCTGATACCTGAATAGAATCTAATCATAAACGAAAATCTGTGAACTTGATTCACCGAATTCAGTGATGTGATGACGCCAGCACACTGTATGACACGTTGACAGACCAAAGAGCAAACAGCCATCAGTTTACAGCGGTTGCATAATGACAGCTGAGTTAGCACTTCATAAAGGATTTGCTAGTGGGACTTCAATGCGTTCGCAAATATGAATACGTGTGCATAGGTTTATCAACCTTAAGCAGATAAGTAGCATTCGATTGCTTTTGCTGAATCCATACTTCTTGTGTTTAGCTAAAAGCATGAAAATTAATTGGAAGCTGGGGAAACGGGAAGTCCAATTCGCCCCTCAAATCAAATCTGTACATTTTATGAATTTCAAGCCGAAACAAGGAAAATGTTAAGCATTTCTGCAGACATGCACAAAATGTGTTGCCGGAACCGAGTGAGCATTAAAGAAATAAACATCAACAGGGGATCTGTTTTGGCGTTTGCCAACGTATGAGATGATGTCAATATCCAATACCATGAACGACTACCACCACTCTAAATAGAGGATGTTGTAAACCACTGCGTAAATATTAAAAGTCAACAAAATCATAATGTTGCCGATAACAATGTGTGTCGCTGTACAAAATATTCAAAAGTATGCATTTCACTGTCTAGCAACGAAAGAGAGTGGAATATCGAATACAATGACGTATTGATTGAGAATCGACAATAATCTGAAAAAATGTAGTTTCTATTTGGTTCAAAGCTGCAGTATTGAAGTATTATTAGCGACATATAACCTCACACCGTGATGATGATGATGATGATGATAATCTTCATCATTGAAGATCAGACGTGAGTGCAGTGCTCGCTCCCAAACCTTTTGTAGTTATTTGTTACACACTAAATTAATTTCTATTTTGGTTTTACCTTTTTTAAAAAAAATTACAGCATCATGCTTAACCACTTAAGCACAGCAACCGCTTAACAATACATTTGAATTCTATCAATGCAGTGCAAAACCATAGTCGCAAACTTCAATTTCGTTTGAGTAAAATGAAAGGTATAAACTGTAATGGTAGCAAACACAGTATAAAATTGCAAACATGCGATGATAATGATGAGGATAATGACAAGCGTGATAAAAGCAGGTGAGTGAGCGTAGCACAGGGGCACCAAACAGTAGTACATATACCAGTATGTTTCATGCATTGTGCTTTAAGAAGCAATCATCATCATCATCATCATGATTTTTGAGTTGAGAGTTTAGAATTCCAATCGCTCACTTTTTATCATCACAATAAATCAACAATGAGCCATGCTTGTACCAAAAAAAGGAATCTCCTTTTTCAATGCAGCTCTTGCTTTCTGCCGAACCTCCAATTCCAACTCCAAAGAGTAGAAGCAGATAATTATACATAAGCGAGTATGATTCTCAATGCAATTCGTAATACTGCAAATGAGAAACGAAGCGAATCAACATTCATGACTGACTGACTGAAGTATGTATGACTCCAAAAACAAACCCAAACCAAGGCTCGAGTTTAGACAGCTTTCGCAGATGATGCACGTAAAAATATTGGGCATGAGCACGTCATTCAAATACGGATGTACTCACTTTTGCAAAGGCAAGGCTTGGTTGTACTTATGTGTAAAACTGCATCACTTACTCATTCACTTAAGCAAGAAAATATGATACGCCACGCTGTACCATAGCAGATAGATAGCACCACACCAGCAGCATAATATTTAGCATTGTGATATCCCCATGTGCGTGCTTTTCTACTTGTTTGAGTGAAGGAACACACACAAAAAGTAAAATCGTATCCTTCTCCTCCCATTAGATAAATAGTTTAAGGATCCGCTGCAAATTAGCAAGTGAGAATAATAATGATGAACGCATTACATTGGCATTACGTTTGCATCCATTGCAGTGCATTGCAATGCAGCCAATTCATCTCATCATCATCATCATCATTCATATTCATACCTAGAGCTCAGGCCGTGCCATTGAACAGAAACACAATCCCATTTTTCTATTCTATCATATCACCCATCATGATTCATGATGATCATCACTGTATACCAACAAACATGGTGTTGAGCCCCTGCAAATAATAATTATGCACATATGAAATCGATGAGTGAACGAAAGAAAATTACAGAGAGTGAATATTTGCGAGAAAAATAATCATTTCTTGCTAGAAAATATCTCCAACAGCCAAAACTTCACCTAAAAAGTTGAAAGGTGCGGTGTGTCAGAGACAGAAAGTCAGGAATGATTAGGGTCGGACGGTTTTGAGATTGGGTGGAATGGAAATTGTCCTTCTCCTCATCTCATTCTATTATTCTCCATCCCGAACTCTCGCCTTTTTCATTATTAATATGCATGTTGGAAATTTGCGCGAGCCTATGAGCAAAATGTGAAAGGTTAAAGTTGACTAGGAGTGACGCCAGCTCCTATATAACAACGTAGGTAAGCATGAGCCGCTTTGTTGATGAAGCATATCAAATATGAATGCATATTGATAGAAAGCTCATCAACCAACAACATCCCATTTCACTCTCGTTGCTAGTGAATAATACATGACTCGCGCATCCAACCTCACTGATGAAAGTACAAAAGGAAACGGATACAGTAATCATAATAAAAACATAATTTTCCAATTCAAAATGAAATTTCTTCCTTTTCTTCTGATCACACATGATTGTATGTAATAGCACACAAACTCAAAAAATATAAAGCAATTTGTCTACACCTTTATTAGCCTAATTGGCAATATTGTTCGTATGACTAATATGTCAAACATCTTGTTTCAGAGAACAACGAAGCATAAAAAAGTGTAATACAATATTTGGATAATAAGGTTTGAGACATGTCTAGAATATTATAATCAAAAGGAACACACATGATGATTTTTGAATAATGATGAACTTTAACCCTTTTCGTATGATGCCCAGACACAAATAATTGAAATCAATCTCAATTACTGTCTCCAATCTCCCTAGAAACCTCTCTGGCTCATAATTAGACCCACATGTATTGACATTTTCAAAAAATTCAGACAGCAAAAGCAACGTTCTCTTGTCATTGTCATTTTAGGATGAGAGCTCCATTATAGCAACACCAGGTAGTAAATGAATACAAATTGCACGATATGAAACGAAACTGCTCAATGATGCAAAAGTATCATGGTGAGAAACGTGAAGAGCTTTTACACGGATTTAGGTCTCCATGCCACTCAGCCTGAGCTTAATTGGAAGGTCCAATGGTCCCGATATTATGAAACGGGTGGTTTGGCTGATTTAAATGAAGCATAATGTAATATAATACAATATATAACGTGTTATAATAACGGCAACACGAGCTGAGTAGCGGGCATTCACATCGTTAATTAGTGAAATCCAATTTCATCAAGAAGCTTTTCACATTTCATGGCTTATCGATCCCTTTCAACAAAAGGTTGGCTCACCTGGTTCCATTGAAAGAGAGGTGTCTACTCCAAATTATTGTAATAGCTACGTGCTACGTAATTGGTTTAAATAAATCTAGTCTGGATTCGATGATACTATAATCCCATCATAATGAGTTCGCTGAAGCGCCATTACAATATGGCTCAATAGCAATCAATCTATTGTGGTGGATGATGTATAGTATGACTATCTAAATAGAAAAGCAGCCTTGATTAAAAGCCAGCTTGTGTTACGTCTACCAACGATTATAAACTAATTTTTATGAGATGTCGCTGTCATTCCGCTACATGGACGAAGTTGGGTTGGCAATTATTTGCACACATAATTTTGCATTGAAAGACAATCATCAGCTAGATTAGAATGGTGTGGTTACCTAACTCATCAAAACCAATACCACGAAAGTGCATGAACTTCAACTGGCAGACATGACATCATCGACACAATTACATCGATATTGAAATATTGAATAATACTCTAAGTAATGGGATACACAAGCGTCTAACGTTACAGCAACAACATCAATAAATGAAAGTAAAACGGTTTCCAATATAATTCACTTTGCCAAAAAAAAAATTTAATATCCTCAAATTACTCTCGGAAGGATGATTGACCATAATAATAATGATATGGATTGATATAATGGATTAACACAACTTTTTCATGTGTCTCCAATCAGCTTATTTACTTCAGATCAAAGTTAGAGCGAGCCTCTTTCTTGCAGAAAAATTGGTAGCCAGCAAATTGTCAATTTTTTATATATGTTCTCTGACAAGCACAGCAATACATTCAAGGTCTTGTCTAATATCTTCTCGGACTCAGCTGCATTCATCATATCCACTTAAAGACTTTCATCAAGAGTGTCAATAGCCGTCTCACTCATAATCAGCATCAGATGTATGTATACATGAAAAACTTTTCAGCTCCGCTTTTTCTTCTCGTATTCATCAGCAGCATGACAAATCACAAAAGAAGTAATATGTGAACAAAAGACATTCTGAGTCCCAGCAGCAGCAGTACTGATATTAAACCAACTTTTCGATTAGTTTGCTTCGAGTCTGGTGAGCTCAAAGAATATTTGTGTCCACTAAACAACATTTGTGCATGTGTGTGTGATAGACAAAGTTTTTTTTGTGAGAACACCCGTGATTCAAGGTTTTTATGACTGTATACTTATTTTTGTCTGTAACAATACTGCATGATATGATGATGTTGGGCTTGCGCTGCCGATATTTGCACAAAATATCTGAAAATAATCATGTACACAACAAAGTATGGTAGTTTGGCTTCGCTCCTTCTGAGATTAGGACTGGGAGCCTTCAACAGAAAAAAAGTGCATCGAGTCTAGTGCTATTTGATGTTACGGTTGGCGCATTTAGCAAAAATCTCAGCATGAACGTAGCCTCCGTCTGTCCGTTCCGACGAATTTGACTATTTGCAACCAAGGAGGCTGTTGCCAATGAAAATATAATCCGCTGATGGGGACTCCCGACTGCCGAAACCTTAAAGATATCGACGCTAATACAAATATGTCATCGTAAATCTTTTGTCTCATGAGGTTTTCATTACAGGAGTTTATTCAAAAGGAGGAGGAGAAGGAGGAACACTTTTTGTTGCAATGAAAAATGCAACACATATTTTTAGAACCCAATTCAAGAAGAAAACTACTTCTCAACTATTTTTGTTGCCTCCTTCAAATGAATTATTCAGAATGTTAGATACTTTGGATAGATAGAGTGGAGTGCAGTGACAGGGAAAATTGATGGAAAAGGTTCTTTAAAAAAATAGGGGAACTTCCGCTGAGTTGATTATGGAACAGTTGGCGCTGCATTACAAAGATTTGTGCTTAGATTGAATGACTTTTTGGAACTTCGTCAAGATTCTTGTGCAAAAAAAGTGGAAATATGCACACTACATAAATCTCCATTCTCCAACCCAATCCTCACATATCAGATCATATGCATTCAATTCATTTTAACCTTCACACTTTGTTGACTTCCATATTTCTCACGCGCTCCCTCTAATGCCTTTATTATTGTGTATATTTTTGCTGTACTAACAACGTCGAAGAAGGACACAACATGGCAAAAACAATTCATAACATAAAAACATGCATATTTTTATGCTTATCACTATGAAATCAAAGAGGAAGAGGAGGGAGTCGAAATAAATAATGCTTTTGGGCTGATTCTGAAAGGAGACCAGACACAGACCACAGAAAACCAGCGGAAAAGGTGTTGTTCAATTACGTTTTTATGAGCTCTCACACAAACAACTGTGGAGATAGAGAGAAGGAAAATTGCTTCCAATAAAATTTCCTATTCTCACCCCTAATTAGTATATATTGCTCTTTCATATTCCTAAAATCATCAAATTAGTCGATACTCCAAAAACAAAAGCAAAAGATAAAGTACACGTATGCAACACTCAACAAACAGGACTTTTGCTCGTATCTCCCTTCCTCAATTTCAGGATGAATTCCATTTTTTATGAGTTTTCCTCCGCACACGCCACAAAACGACTATCATGAACAAAAAATCAATAACAATAGCAACTTTACTGAATGCATTCCTGCTCATCGTCAGTTCCACATTTGCTTCTGTCTACAACAGCTTTTAACGTATGGGCTTCATCAAATTACATTTATTGCATGACTCAGTACTTTAGATAAAAGTGCGACAGAACGTATTTCGAAATGGGAGGCAGCCCAAAATATTATGATCATTACGGCTCTCCCTATTATCAAGTGAACTTCAGCCAGTATCTCCTCTCCTCAAAGTGGAGAGACCTTCATTATAACATTGTGTCATGATGATACCACGCACTCAATCTAATTTATTCATGTTGACTTACGCAAGTTTTATCTGACTCTGACAATTAGCATAATATTTATCCTTTTCTTACTATAAAAACGACACGACACTTTGAGCGTCAATAAAGGTAGGGATGAATTGCAAGCAAAAACAAACCATTATGATGTGACTGATGACCCTCATTCATTCCAAACTTGTGCAAGAACTCCAACTACTCGCGGTTGCATAAATCCACGTGGTAAATTATGAGGGCCCTTTAACATACCAACCAACTCCAATACAACACCACTCGCCATAATGTCAACAAGGAGAATCAGCCCAGCCATTTCTGCATCAATTATCATCGTTGTACTTTTTTGTTGTTATCGTTATTGTTATTACGCACTAAAATCCCCTTTGGCAAAAGTACACACATTTGCTCACCTTTTTAATCAACACGCAGACGCTAACAAACAACCACTCAACATGCACCTACTACATGAGTCAGTTGTGGGAACAAAACGTGCCATTTTCCGTATTCCATATGTTTACTCTTAAGTGCAAAACATTATGGTTGTAATAGTGCAAATAAGGTTGAGTTGCAAAAGCCTGTCAATTCTAACATTTCCAACCCTGGCACATCTTGGCTAATACTCCTTAACGGATGTGAAACTATAGGACTAATAATATAACAGTGAATGCGCATGAATGGCTAACGTGATCATGATCATGATGATCATGGTGGCCATACCGAGACCAACTCCTGAGCTGACCATTACGTGCGTAAATGCTGAGCAAAAGCGTAGGATGCAATAAATCAGATCATGTATACAACATTAGCATTTAACTGCTATCAATATCAGTGTAAATGGAGGAAAATTGAATGGATATGGTATGATATAGCATGGGATCATTTTACCACTAAATGCAGGCACAAAACTGCATAATATGCCTACTATTTTTTTGTACCTGATATCTGAAGGTAAAAAAGTACAGCCGATAAGCTATACATGTGCTGCTCTCCATATTAGGGCACGTTAAATATGCAGTGTCAAAGTTTCTTCATCATCATCTCACACACCAGATCATGCTCCTTTTCGTCAGACCGGTTGGCAGTTTAGTTTTTTGGCTGTGGCACATTTTATACGTCTGTACTTTACATTTTTAGCAACTAAAAGAGGCATGAAGTGAAATGACATGGTTGCATACCAAAATACTATTGCTGTACTGTGTGTGCGCGCCGTCCAACACAAAACTCCATTTGTCTCGGTAGTACTTTCATCCTATTTGCATAACCATTCTAAATACTCGGTCAGAAATGAGAAAAGACGACAAGCCAACAGTCAGACTTCTCTCTCTTGTGAAACGTGGTGGGAGAAATTACCAAGAAAGTAGACTTTGAGTTTGGTGTACCGTCACAATAATCATATTATAATATGCATAATGTGCACATTGTACAGCTCGAAAAATTGCAACGAAAATGTGACAAGAGAGGGTTAGAGGACAGGAGACGGCACATGTTGTGCTGCTATCCTCTTACTTACTTACTTACTACTTGGTATTAATCAGCTCAAACGTAAGAGAGCACGGAGCCGTAAGAAGTATTAGAGTAAAGTGTCCAAGTCCACCTTTCAAGGAAATTGTGTGGGGCATTAGCATAATCCCTATCTACTTGCAAAATACGAAATCAGCCCAACTTCTTCGAATCTTATTACGTACTGCAAAGTCACTGCCAACTTACTTACTTACTTTTATCCTTCCTCCTCTCTAGAACTTGATAATAATGATAATCAACAAGGTATTAGGGCTTAAAGTAAGTCAATTTTTAAAAGTACACCACATCCTTTTTCTGATATGCCTAGTAAAATCCAAGGGAATGAAGAAGTGCACATGGGATGAGACAAGACAACAAAAAAAACGAACTGCCTGTCATTTTTATTATACCCTAATAAAAAATTGACCCTACGCTCAACGTTGCCACACTAGACTCCTTTTTGAAACGGGAACCACCGACAAACTCGTCCACAGTGAAATAACAGTGCATTACATTTCTAGCCATTGCATTATTGTAGCCCCTCCGCCATTATTATTATTATCATTCATTACATGACATTGATAAAGATGGATAGATAGAGCAGAGTCCAAGTAGTATATCGACTTCTTCATAATATAGGTCTCTCTCTCTCCTTCACACAAAAGACACATATTTAGCTCCACGTTGTGTGAGTACGAGTGTTTCTGTTTTGTACGTCATAGCAGACAATGGCATAATTAATGCAATTACACGTTGTTAAACCGAAAACCAGCCTAGCATATACCGAGCTGGGAGAAGACACTCTACTCGGAAAAGAGAATCTTGAATTCAATTCCAACCAGGGCATTATACGCAGCGTCTCATTGTTGATGCAATAAACAACTTGAACGACATGACACGACAAGAGCTACCTACACGCTTACGAGGAAAGAAAAAGGCGAAGACAACAGGGAAAGATGTGATAAGCCTGAATCCAAAACGACATGCCAGTAATATGCATGGCGTACTCATTGTCAGCATATTTTTTGTATATTCGCGTATCCGTATCGTTTACAAAGTTAAATGGTAAGCATTAACCATCATCATCGTTTTCTTGATCGCATGCTACCATTTGTTTGGTGTAGAAAAAAGACAGTGTTTTGTGTCAATGTATCATTTCTTCTGACTTTGTTTTGTTCCTTACTTAGTCTTCTTGATTTTCATTCACAAGCCGTCGTGTCGTGTGGGCTGAGTGCAAGCAAGGAGCAGGAGCAAGCAGCAGCTCAGCGAAAAAAAAATTGACAGACGAGATTGCTTGCTGCTGAGCCAAGCTTTACGTCCAACCAGGACACATGCTTGCCATATTCGATTTAAAGACAGAAAAACACTACCACCAGCATCCAATTGACAATGCGAACTGGTGTGCCCATGCCTGTCTCTAACAAACAGATGAGGAGGAGAAGCAGCAGTGGCAAGAAACAAGTAAAAAGGGAATTCTGCTAACTTCTCATGACTCGTGACCCCAATTCCGATTATTAGACATTTTGGCTGAAAAAAAAACGTAACAAAATGAAACACGCAATCTGTGCTCACGGCTCTGAGCTTTAGTAACTAATAATAATGGTATCTCTACGTGGATGATATTAAGTTCAAAGGGGTATTGAAAAAGGATAAATCATTAAGGCTTCTTTTTTGGATGCTGCATGCAACCAACCAACCAAGCTGGTGCTGCTGGTGTACGGCTTCGTCAAATGAAATCACTGTCATTCATTCATTCATTCCACCACTTTTTAATTTCAGAGAGCTTGAGATAATGATGGTGGTAGTGATGAAATATGGCTAATTAATTTATCAACTTGCGGTTCAAGCGAGAGAGCGAAGGAAACAGGGGAATAGATGAAGATGTTAGTAATAGTCAATGTGTCTAAGAAAACACTAGCAAGCCAGTTGCTCAACTGATTTCAAGACATTAACAATGACATGTCCGTTCTCCATGTGACAACTGAATGATCATGAAAACTCAC
>JAQGAP010001495.1:0-19637 GCA_034697805.1 Orchesella bifasciata
TAGGATACATTATACTGTAACCAAGATTATAGTATTGCTATCAAATTTCTCACTACGTCAGCGCCTCTCTCCTATCGCAAGACGGTAGTAGACACATACATATCTGGTACGACCTTTTGCATCAGATATGAAGAAAGACTATAAGAAAAATTCAGCGTGCATATTATTCGTCAGGGATTCATTGGTATTCCCTTTCTCACGGAGAGTACAGAGGAGGCTATAGAATGTGATATTGCGATGGGATGCGACCCAACGCGGTGATGTGTCACGGGCAATGGTGATGTAATGAGGGAAGAAGGGTAACTGGATAACATTCCAGTTGACAGTGGTGACATTTTGATTTTCATCAAAGCAATATATTTTTATGTAAAATGTGAAGAAGGAGTTTTTTAAAAGTAGAAGAAAGATCATATCACCTAAAAAGTTCTTCCAGCATTTTCCATACACCTTATTTCCAAAATCACTCCGAAACACGGAGCAATACGGTCAAAAATGAAGGCAAAAGTATAGTGTATTTTAGCGTGTTGCGCTCTTCTACGTAACTACGAAATACTACATTATACTACACCGCAGAATAAAATGTAATATTCCAAGAACAAATTCCCGAAAGAATGCACGAAAACATTATTAGGGTGGACAAGTTTCAGAAAGAAAAAATATTCCAGTCGCACACACGAATCCCAAGCGTCGCATACTCATTATCTTTATTACAGTGGTTGGGTAAATTCCTCTCCGTCCCCTACTAAACCAACTAAACTCATTTGACGCTGTATGCTAATCTACTAATTATTTGTCAGGTCGGTCGGTCAACATCCAACATCAGCTCGGGAAAAGGTGATACGCCTCAAATGAGAAAATAAAGTATAATTTAGCCAATAGTCTCACATGCCCCTTATCTCATTAGAACAAGCCAAACTAGATATCTCGCTACTTTTTCATGTCATTACATTTTTGTCACACTACATATTAGATGGTTTATACTATACGCAGAATAAAGATATTTTAGGACAAAAAATACACTAGACTAGACCATAGATCTGCAAGTTTTTAAAAGCCATCTTGTCAAACTTTGTTTTTGAAATGTCGTTTAGAAATGCAGTTATAGTTATGGGATGCCGAGGCGTAGTAAAAGGTACTGGTTGTCTCTATTATCTTGCTTGAAAGTATTGATGCATGCGTCCATTAACGTTTGTGACAAAATCACAACTTTTTTCAAGCCAAAACCGGACTGGGTCAAAATGAGAAATCCTGTTATCTTACTCATAACAAAGGAAGACAACTCATGATTGATTGTGTTCATTTCCGATAATGCATGCATTGCATGCTGTTGCAGATAACCAATCCAATAGTAAAGTTTGAGTAAAGTTCCACGTTAAAATGCCATTTGAATTTGGTTTAAACTTCAACTTTCAGTTTCAAAATCTGATAAATTCCTAATTAGGAAACAGTTTCAGGTAGGTGCATATTTTACACAGCAATTGCATCTCGACAGCCTTCCTTGTGTCTTCAACTCATCATCATCTTGTGCATAAGAACGGTACATGATACACAGTTTGTGTTTTTCTGTGTTATGTGATACGGTATAGTTTAAACTCGCTCTTATGCACATCATTCCGTTCTCATTCTGAAGACAGCAAGAGACCAAGACCACACGTTGTTGTGTTGTGAAGTTTCATCTATTTTTCTTAGCCTTCTTATGTATGCATATATTACGTCCGCCATCAAATCAATCAGATGTTTTTCTGTCTCTGAAGCTAAATAGTTGGTGTTTAGTAAACACTGTTTACTTTTGGTACGATGATTCTGTACTAATCTGATCATCCGTCCTGCACTTTAATCGTGGGCAGGTCACAGCTAATTGTTGGTGTGTTAAATTAAACCGCGATGAGAGGGACAGGCCATTAACCTAATGGCATTAGGTTTGATTGTCTATCAGGATTAACTTTAAATCTAAGTTGAAGCGGCTGAGAATCATTTTTACTATCAAGTTGGTTTTGATAATTCTTAAGATTTTGAGAGGAATAAAATAAATGTATATACATATATTTATGCCTTGTTTTCTTATTGATGTTTTCCAGGAACTCATTGAAGAATATTGTGAGGAATCACGTTCGCGTTCGCTCCTACTCCAGAGGATGGAGTGAGTATAAATTGGAACCCAAAAAGTAGACGTTCTCGCCAACTCCAGGCGTCCAAAGAAGCTCTTGGAAATATTGCCAGGAAGGAAGGATGGACCTCTCCATTTTCGTTGTTGACTAAGTGAACTCAGCTTGTCAGACAAGGTAAATCCTTCGGATTTATTCCCACATTAGTTTTCTATGAACTGAAGGGAAGAAACTGGAAGACAGGGATAGAGAAAATGTAGTAATCGTCAGGTTTGAACCCTTAGTAAGGGTAAAAAATGTCCCGCTCTTCTTTCAGAATTAGAGTCCCGCTCCTACGCTGACGACTACCTCCCCTGGAATCATCCCCTGCATTATTTAAATGCAATATTTCTAGCCCAATTTGAACCCAAAAATCATAATTTACACGTAAAAATAGTGTAAAAAAGCAAGAAAATATGGAATTTTAGTCCAAATATGGTCAAAAATTTCAAATTTTAGTCAAAATTTTTTCTATTTTCTGTAGTAAAAACCCGCTCCTCCTGGTTTTGAAACCAAATCAAAACCTACATCGAAAAAATCCCGCTCTTCCAGGTTTCTGAAACCTCCAAACCTACATTTTCTCTATCCCTGCTGGAAGACAAGACTTATCATCGGTATTATGTACTTAAGTACCAAGGAACGACAACAGAATGAAAGTAGTTTCAGTTGGAGTTGGAGTACAGGATATAGAGATATTTTGGAACTGCTAAATTTGTCCAAAACGAACCAAACGAAAGATATTATATATTTAAGTGCAGGAAGAAGAGTGCGTTTGTTTAGGGTACAAAAATAATAACTTTAAACTCATTATCCAATCATCAGTTTTAGTTTTTCATGGTGTAAGAAGATGTTGCAAAGTTTAGGGAAGAAAACTAAATTAAAAGAGTATACTGTTTAGTTCCAACACTAGTTTCATTATCGAATCCACTCGACAGCTGCCGGTCCGGTGCATTATGTCCGTGCCGCGGTCATAGCCAAAGTAAACTTAGCAGTCGCCCATAAAATACATTTTGGAGAGTGCTCCTTTTGTGTTGTTATGTAAGATACGTTTTTATGTAGGTATATCACAGCAGCAGTACAAGTTTGCCGTTTAATAATGCACATGTACGTGTTGATATTTGCGTTACTATTCCACTCACTCCTCATGCCTACTTTACTTGCTTTATGTTTCACAAGTTTTGTTTTAGTTTGGCTCATCTACGATACGATAACGATAGTTCACAGTTGTATTAGGACTATAGCAGTTGCTCCGTGTTTCTATCTGCGTTACGACAAGGAGTGCGGAGTCAAATAATGCATAAAACGTCTGTGCTAGCATTTCTGAGTTGTAAAAAAGAAAGAAATCCTGATGTATTATGTTTTGGAATGGCAGTACGTATACTTATATCTGATGTTGAATGTTGTGTGCACATTTTCTCATTTCAGAGTGAATCCAGCACTCAACAGACCCAGAAGACCGAGCCCCACCAGTAGAAGTGAGCCAAACAAGCATCACCATTACAGGAGCGCACCAGTTGATGGAAACCTTCGTCGAAAAGGAACACATTCAAGAACCAGGGCAAAGTAACAGTAAAAAAGTGAGAGAAGTCGACAAAACTTTTTGGTTCCACTCGTATCATACACTCTGAAAGGAGCAGAGCTACGCAACGGCTTTGTTGGATACATCAACACAACCTTCTGAAGTTTAGTTGGATTCCATCCACTAACGGATAAGGATTTTGGTATGTTATGACACGAAATATCCGTATAAAATAAACATTTTTATGTCTATTTATCAAAACTGTTGATACTTTTCTACGTGAATGTTTTCTATGTAGGTAAATGATTTGTCTCATTTTATCCGATTCCTTTTATCATCCCAGTCCTTATTCCTAATGCTGAGAATGACACTTCATTCAACTCAAGTTTGTCTTGCATTCAGCGTTGTTAGTTGTTTTGATCCTTGGAGTAAAGCATTGCTTCTGTGTGTAGATTTTGCATGCTGTTGGAACTAGGGTTAGTTTCTTCCAGCCAGTGTCTTCTGCTGACTGAATTCTCACTCAATGAACGAGATTCATCAGATGGGAAAGCTGCTTCATTCCATTCTGTACATTGGATCGATTCCCTTACCCACAACAGCACATTTTTTTGTACTCAAAACATTCACCCAAAGTACATTGTCAGATCATATCATAACTTTGTCCTCTGTTTTTTCATTTCCAATTCCTTTTCACATTGATTATGTATCGTTAACCAGTCTGTGACAGTCAAGTAAACAACTTGCAGTGTCTCTTCTCTACCTTTCTTTCTAACCTATTCCTTTCTTTCCAACATTATTCCTTTGTTCAATGTTTGTGCTACAATCCTCAAGTAGTTGAAGGGGTTACATACTAAAATACTCTTATTGTACAAATACGTGTTATGATTGTTTGTATGTAGGTGTACTAGTGATAAGTAATATTGTAACCAATCCAATTACAAGTTGGGATTCTCTAATATGTTCAAAACAACAACCAAGGCCTATCTTCTTCGAATACCGTTGATTCATTCGTAAACAGTGTTTTTATGTGTAACGAGTTATTTATGCTCACATTGCAATTTATAGGAAGAAAGAGTTGCCAACTTTGGTTAACAATTATATGCTACAATCATGTCAATTATTGCAGTGTCTTACTACTGGGTGTTTAAGTCAGTTAACTTTGACTTATTTGTATAAATCAACATTTTAAAGATATCTCAAGTCTGATTAATCCGTTAATTAACTTAACTTTCATTTTATCTGCAACTGATAGGTGAAGATAGGATTATTCTTAATACATTCGCTAGGGTTTGGGCTGTCATTATAGTTACATACCTTTGGCCTAATTTGTTGTTGGTTAGATGAGTTGGCTATACGTTTTTAAAAAAAACGATGGCGTCAGAACCAGAACCCAAATTTCAATGGAATCATTGAACTTTTCAAGTTCAAGCAGTTACTGCTGGCGAAGTTGAAATGTATGCAGTTAAAATACGACTGTCTCGTTTCAAAAGGGTATTAAAGCAATGGGATTGAGTTTTATAAAGCAGCCATAATAAATCTAGTCTAGTGCTGGTAATGTGCAATTACCAAAGCTACTTGTTTGGAATCAACATTCAGTGAGTGTTAGTGATCTGCTATGATTACTCTTTTTTCTGTAGTCCTGCTGTGTTGATTGAAAATGAAGAATGACCAGAGCCAAAAGTAGCGACATGGACACAAGTACTACAACTACAAATTCAGTAAGTGGAGGGACTGTTGGCGGGGGAGGAGTTGGTGTCAGTAGTATGGGTCGAGCTCAAATGAACTGCAGTGGCAGTAGCAAAGATAAAATGGTGGCTTCGACTACTAATAACAGTAGCAGTGCAACGGGTGCTTCGAGTAATTATTCTACATGTTCAAGCGGTGGAGGGCAAGCAGCAAAAAATAGCACCAGTGCAACCGGAAGTCAATCAACTTACCCATCTGCAGAACTTTTGCCGAAACTCAAATCAATCTTGCCTGTCGCAATCCAATGCGTTTATACTCCATGCTATTGGTAAGTAAATAACACCTTGAACCGTTGTTTGTGGTAAATATTTTTGGTAGCATTCTATATTTTTCCATGCCCTTGGTAGAAAAATTTTCTAGCAGTAACATAAAACATCGAGCATCCAGTTTTCAACGAAAAAAATGTACGGTAGGATTCATGCACATTGGAAACGGGTACGCATGTCTGAATTTTATATAAAGCTCAAGCATTGTCTTATAAGTTGTAGCAATCCATATCGGTGCGGTCTGTCGGTATTAAATACGGTAGCTTTTATGGTAACTACTCAATTAAACATCTGTCAAATAACTACTTCCTTATCGGTACAACAGACGTACAGAAGTAAGTAATGTAATTGACATGCTTACTTCAAAAAGTCGATTCTTCAAAACATCAAAATGCAACCGTGCAGCTTTTTTAAACTAAGGTTTTCCGGTACCGAAGGATGCTCTTATAAGTGGTGACGTATTTACTTTCTCCATCTTGCTGTGTGTGACAGCGCAGCATTATTAGATTCTGTATAAATAGTTAAGTTTTTATTTCAACTTGATTGTGTTCCGCATTGCAGAATATATGAGTGAAAATTAATGTTTGATTACTTTAAAGACACCACTATATGTATGTAATGTCTTAAACAAAATCATTAAAGTTTTCATTGCCATAAAATCAGTTAATTCTAAAAGTATGCATATACTCTACGCTTTTTCAACCGAAGGTGGGGGGAATAATAATTATAAAAATCATAGCAGCGATTTTCGGCTTGATTCTTTACTCGCAATTTATTATTTTGTGAAGCCGTGTAGTTAGTGGAGAAAGTATTCCTCCTAAATATATGAACTAATGATAGAAGATTTGTGAGCGACAGCTATTTAGTGTATAATAGTAGCTGTACAAAACAACAAGACAGCGAGAGGAATCTTTGACAAGGAAGGAAGTTTGGAAAGCATGTAATTTTCATCAGAACTTCCTTCCTGTACTTTCCCTGTTCCGAAAGAAAAACAAAAGGTACAAGGGTGATGAAAAATGATGCACTAGACAGCATGAATATTGTTATTATGCCATCAAGAACACTTGATGAAAATGAAGGAAGAATCATCTTCTTGAAATCTGAATATACTACTGTTGTAGCTTGTAATGTCATTACTAGAAGAAGGAGGGGAAACGTGAAAGCTTGTCTGTAACATTTCTCACATCATAACATTTGCCAAAGTCTACCTCTGAGAAGGTTTGGATGTGAAACTTCTGTATCATTTAATTTCTTGCAAATACTTTCACTGTAGCAGGAAGTATTCACGGAAATATGAATTAAGCTAGAGATATGCATTAAAGCACGCATACGTACATAGTTAACAAGGGAAGGGATGAAGATGAATATTGAATATGGACGGGAAATAAGACTTGCGAGAGATGTGTAATTTTGTGAATTATTAATGTATATTTGCAGCGAGGAGAACGTGTGGAAATTGTGTGATAGCATCAGGAAAGACTTTCCCTCCGAGCTGGATTATTGCCACGTTGCTTTCATCTCGAATCCAAAGAGAATGGTGCCCATGTGGAGACAGAAGTCGGGAAAGAACGAAGAAAAATTAGCGTTATGGGTACGATTATATTAGTCTTCATTTCATTCTCCAAACCTGACGCTAACTTATCAAAACTTTCTTCCTTACACTGATATTTACCTTGAAAGCAGTTGCAGTAGCATCCTGTTATTTCCTATTGCCTCATTATTACCTTCCAGGGAGTTTAAAAACTGTTGTTAATCCTTCAAATTAAAATGTGCATGAAAATTTAAGCGCTTAAAAGCTGAAACAGATTACTAATCTTTGTTTGTATTGTTTGCGCAGTAATACAATGTTTTCTTGGCCAATAAATTTGTTAGAAGCTTTTTAGCTTTTCTCTGGAGAAGCATTAGTTAAGTCAGGTTATCTGAGCAAAGGTTGTAGAAGGTGTCGTTAAACTCTTTTGAAATTTTGTACTAGTAGTACCTAACTAGTTTTAAACCATGCCTGAGTTACGCCATAACGAAACAATTAATCAATAGGGTTTTGCTGTTTATGGTTACGATGCTTTAGGCTATTCAAAAGAATAGGTAGGGATAGACTCGATTAGATATTTTTGTTTTACTGAAAGACAAAAGGATTACTGTGCAACATTTATATACAGACATTGTGAAATGATTTATATGGCGGATGGAGTATGGTTAGTAGTACATTCTTTTGTTATTCAATTCTCAATTTATTGCGAACGTGTAAAATATCTTTAATCTGTCTCGTTACGGCTGTTTTCTGCTTTCGTTGAAAATAGGTAGTCCAACCTCATTTGCATGCTAAGTTTCCATTGCAGGAAAAATATTTGCACATGTAAGCCATAGAGGTAACAATATATATAAGCTAGTAAATATAGTTATGTATTATATATATAATATCTTTGATGTAAGCACGATTGTGATGAGAAAAATAGCTCTTTTCTATTTGTTTGTGTAGCGTGATTACATTCATTTTGTTCGCTGTGTCTCTCTCACTTTTAGTGAAACCCTCTTAGCCAGTTGAAGGATTAGTTTGTTAATGTCGCCGTTAATTGGCATGCGGAACATTAATTAGCCACATTTGTTTTATTACAGGATTATCATGTAATCTTGTTGTACAACCCTGATGAGAGATGTGTTGTGTACGACATGGAGTCTGACCTCCCATTTCCAACACACTTTCATCGTTATGTGTCGGAAACGTTTCGTACGGAGAACATCCTTCAACCTGAATACCACAGATTTTTCCGCGTAGTGCCAGCTTCCAGATTTTTATCTTTGTTCTCATCTGACAGAAAACATATGTTGAGATCGGATGGAACTTGGATTAAACCACCCCCTAACTACCCACCTATTTTCAATGGAGGTATTTATAAGTTCTTCCTAATTTTCAATTTTTCCTTGAATTCTTTAAAGTGAATTTTTCCCTAGTAGATCCAATTATTAAAATAGTTTTCCCGTGTACCTTATTAATTTGGTCTGTCTGTGATATTTTCAGTGAGCAACCTGGAAAGCTTTTTGGATATGACAACCCCAAAAAATGAGTATGGAGAAATCTTTAGCCTAATGGAACTCGTCCGAAGATTCTACAAACCAAGACAACTTTCATGATTTGCAGAGAGAGCATGGAAAAATTGAAAAAAAATTGTCTACTGCGGGACTAAAATGTATCTCACCATCACTTCTCGAAATAATATAATGTTTAAAAATCAAGGATGAGGACAAATATTTCCCCGTTATGACACGTATAGATGGAAATTAAGTTGCAACCAGCCGTTGTGATTTTCTCAAAAAAAATGGAAGTGGAAATACTAGTCGGTTGACATTTGTGGGTTTTGTCATATTGTCATGAACAGTCGAATCTAAAAACGGAAATATTGGTTGCAGTTTGCAGTCCAGCATTTGTAACAGTTGTTGACGAATTGTGCATGCTCCTTCAAACTGAGCTGAGCATGTGCACAACTATGTGACGTTTATAACTCATCTCGAATGTGCAATTCAATTAGTCAAAATCCGTTTAAAACCAACAGAAATGCAAACTGTTGTAGTCAGATTCAAACGAACAAATATATTCATGCGTCTTGATGCAATTATGCTGTTTAACTAATTGATGATTCAGAGGGAATTAAATACTCATGAACGAACGTAAGTATCTATGCTGTTTGAACTTATTATTATTTGTCATATAGAAATTAAGGCGATGTACGTAGAGTAAAGGTACTTTAGTTTATTTTGTAATATAAATAACATGATAGTTCTTTACGTTGCTGATGGCCGAAGTGTTTACTATAGAATAAGTGGGGATATTGTATGATGCAAATCTGATGATTATACAACTGTACTTTTCAAATTACTGCCTTGTTCTTCTTTAAATTTAAAACAGAGATATGAAACAGCGGAATATAAGGTTATTAGTGATGAATATCGCATCATTCGCATTATCTATTTTTGCTGAAAAAAATGTATTATGTATTTTCCGAGTGTTACGAAAAGAAAATAACAATTTTTATTTCTTCAATTGTATTGAAGAACAGATTTTTAATAGTGTCTTAGTATTTTCTAATATGTAATAATGACGTAAGTACTAAATTCATTTTACTGTCATTTTGCATAAGCTTTTCTAACTAATATTGAGGACGTCAACATGAGCTAAATTATGCTGAAACTAGTTGCTGACAAAATGGATTGGCTTTGTTCTATTCTGTCGGAGAGATTTTTTAGAGCTGCAGCGGAATTTTTCGGTATTTTGTATTTAAGAATCAGTTTGAACAAATCTGATCACGGATATTGTCAATTGTTACGTTTGTAAACTAAGTTCATTTTAGTGAAGTTTGCAGTTATTTTTTTTTTTGAAAAATATAAGTCTTTGCTCATGACTCTGATCTTGCTTAAGTTTCGCTTACAGTTGTAGTCAGCAGTTGTCATGAACTGTTAACTGTAGGAATCCAATCTGTGATTTTTTGCTCATGTAAAATTGTATTCACGAGTCAAGAGCAGGATTCAAAAAAATCAAAATCAGTTAGAGCATTTCAGGAGGACAGTCGGTTGTAGATTTAAAGACGACGGTACTAACGATTTTAAAACGATTACTGAAATCTTATTTAATATTTTAGACACGTGCAATTGTGACGATATTTCTTTTGCAGAAATTATTCATGGAATTTAAATGTATTTGACCAAGCCGCTTGCTTCAATTCAAATAATCAACGAATAATTTTCTAGTTCTAGTTATTAGCAATGTGTACTAATTATAGGTCATCACTATCAAGATGTAAACTGTAAGGCTAACTTTTGATGTAAAATGTTTTTAAACATTGATTATGTATAAATTAGCAGGTAATGAATCTATTTGGTCGGTCTGGTGCGTTCTGATCTAAGACGTGTCGTAGGTCTCATTGTTCTGGCGTGGCAATTATTGGGTATTTTTCGTGTTGGATACGCCATACATAAATTCAATCAAGTGTTTGTGAGAATCTGAATTTTATTACGTCTAATTCGGACTAACGATATTATTTCAAGAAAAATATGTCGGCCTATGGTGACATTTTTGTACGAAGAATCTTAACTTGACTTAAATTGGAACTATTATCATTGTCAATTGTGCCGATTTTTGTCCACTATATTAATAATTTACCTCAAAGCAAAAATTAGCTGGGGGTTGTTGTAAAAGCAACTAAAATAGAAGATATTTCTTACATTGAATTGGGAAACAATTCGGAACTACAAAACTAATCGAGCTACGCAATAATCTTTTTAACTGTTTAACTTCAAACGCATCAAACATATGATTCGCATGTTGTCACAAAAATTGAAATTAAGTTAAGTACTACTAAATTAATGGAACAAAACTACTTTATCGGTCCTACAATGAAACAATGAAGATTCTATTGATATACTATATCCTCGTTTTCTACACAATACTGGTCCAGTAATAGTAAGGTTGTATCTCAAATGTATTTGAAATTACGATTCGTAACTCTGCTTTGTAAATCGTTAACAGTTTGAGTCTCAAGTCTCAACTGACATTCTACGGTGTGTAAGGAAAACAGTTTAAAATGAATATTATGATAAGCCTAATAGATTTCAATTTATTCTACGAATACTCCACGATCTGATCTTGATGACCAATAATGAGATCACACAAACGGTACCATTTTGCATGCCTTCCTTTGAAAACAAAGAAAATATTAATTATCTTGTCTGTTAAACGTCATAATACTGATAAGAAGGAAAATATTTGTATTCGCAATATAATGCAACAATAAATGCATGGAATTATGCATGCATGGAATTTCCATACGTTACATGTGATTAGCTCTCTGAAATTAAGGTTTGCAGACAGCAGTGCAAGAGATGAAGTGAGACAAAGACCATTCCTATGAAAGCCGACAAAAATTTTTGTGAACACAGGAATGGTCCGAATGAATGAATGAAGGGAAATGATCTAAAAATGGATAATGTTTACAAGTTATAATAGGCATACATTATTAATTATTAATTACATTATTCTGTTGAATTAAAGAACATAAGATTGATTTTTAGTCGAAAGTATAATACACACACATCGCGAATATATATTAACTATGTAATAAAATAATTTGAATGTTATATAGCTACACGATTACCTTATATAATCAACATTCATTGTTTTCTATTTTTTGATTAAACCGTAGTAGATACATTAAGTACATGTTTAAATAAGTATGTAAAAAGACAGTGGGTGAAATTACCAAAAGAGTGCTATTTATATGGAAATCAATCTAATGTGAGTGAGTGGTCGTCCGTTGATGTCCGAATGGTACTAAAGTAATATATTTATTGTATCAGTAAATGTTATATAAATGAGAAGAAAGTAGCTATTACAACGTATTGACTATAGTTATAGATCTTCGTAATAACGTAATCTCGGGAATAATCTCATTTGAAAACTGTCAGATTAATTTCTTCTAGTAATACGGTTATACACTAATACTTCGTTGCTTTGAATTTTTAACATTTTAACGAAACCATTGTAATATTTAAATCTGTTCTCTGTACGTACACACATGCGTGCTACAACAACATTAACTCTAAAGGTACTTACAACTAATGATACATATGATGACACTAAACACACATCGGTTTATCTGTTAAAACGACTTTTGATCATTATATAATACGCTATATACATATGTACATAAACTATGGATAACTCGTTAAAAACTAGCGTTTATACATGCAATGTAATAATTACTGTTGAAAGTTGCTAGCTTCACTATTCGAGTGTTGACAAAGAAAATTATGAAATATAATAAAACAAAAGGTTCAAAAGAAAGCAGTTTCATAGTACATCAAGTCTACTTCTTTCATTTGATGGTATCATAAAGAAGTTTTAGTTCGTTAACTCCGCAGGGCACAAGTAGTATATGCCAACAACAAAGAGAGTACCTCTCTTCACTATAAAGTCCATTTTATGTATTGGAATCTGCATGGAAACTTTCACACAACTAAATCCAAGGAGCACCCATTCATTTTATTCTTGTAGGGTAAGAGGCAAGAACTACACCAAAGTCTACTAGTCAAAATGATCATTCATACCTCTAACAGGTGCTAACTACCACAATTGTCGGCCCATGTTGACTTATGTGTAACTTAAAGAAGCAGGAAATGGAACTGGGTTTCTACCACACACACTAATTGTTTTCAAAATTCCTTTAGTATCTTAAGTATAATATAAAAACGCTCGTGCAATCAGCCATTCAACTACATACATAGCTTGAAAAATGTCGAACGAGAGCCTTTCCAAAAAACCAGACATAACAGCGGATGAAAAGTCTGAAAGTCCTGTTTCTGAAAGTAAAGATGTTCCAGTACCTCCACAGACAAATCAAATTCCATCCATTGTCTCCCCAAATGTAACGGAAAGCCATGCTACGATCGAGGGAGGAGATCGTGATGATAAAAATAAGCGTGCAGCAGACGAGAACAGCATGCCTGAAGGAAAGCGACTAAATTCTATGCATGATATGGTTCTTAGCATTGAGGACTGTGATTTATCATCAGATCAGGCATCTATTTCCGAACACATTGTTCCAGCTCCCGTAGACAATAGACAACCGTTACTTCCACACAATAACAATTGCATGGCTCTTATTCCAATACCTACCTCAGGTCAACTGGTGCCTGTAGCTCTTTTAGGAAAATCGTCGGGAAGTCAAGATGAATGTCCAGGAGGAATAATGCAATTAATCACGGGAACAAATAACAAGGTTGCTCCGGCTGCGAATCCCGACTCTGTACAAACTGTTGGTGCTGTTCTCATGATCATTCCTAAGAACCCAGAGTCTGTGTGTGTAGATTTACAACAGGATGAACAAAACAATAGTTTCCAAGAAAATCAAAATTGTACAAGCAACACTGCTGGCAGTGTCCCTGTTGTGGACAATCTTGTACCTGAACCGGATGCTCCTCTAAGACCGACACAAAGTTATGATTCGTATGAGGAAGTCTGTAGAATATGTCATGATAACCCAAGTAAACTGGAGCTTATATCACCGTGTTTGTGCAAAGGTATTACACTAGCCCAAATGTCTATCTACTTAGTTTAAAAAATAAATTAATTACATTTGCTAATTTCCTAACAACTTTTCATATAGGATCAATGAGTAAAGTGCATAGGACATGTTTGGAACGATGGCTTGGGGAATCGGCTAAGAATTCATGTGAAATATGTGGTTATGAGTACAACACTGTTAGAAAACCAAAGGTAGTATAAAAATATATATGTAAAATTGTAAGTAGCAATAAGACTTTCTCCAAAGTGCACGCGTTTCACTTTCTCCATAGTATAAAGGTTGTCGCAGCGTATACCAATGGATCCGGCATCCACTTAGTGTATCTGACTCAAGGTTAACATTTAACTTTATGAACCCTGAAATTTAACATTATGATGGAATTTCAACTGTAATGTATCAACGATTCAATATTGCACCCTTTCAGAAATTTGTTATTTGATATCGCTTGCTTTTTCGTTTTAACACCACTTTCGTTGATATCTTCGTGGTTATGTGTGATGGGGGCTCAGCATTATTCACTTGGGGTAAATTGTGCAAGTAATTCTATACTTTTGTAATTAGTAACCGTACAATTTTAATAGTTTATAAATTGTAGGAGGAGCAAAAGAGGAAGGCAAGACTACTTGATCCCCGTACTCGGATTAATGGCATGCGCGATGCCTCCAACGCAACATGGACATCAGTCGGTCTACTTAGCCTTACCGGAACACTTCTGGCAGCTTATTACGTAATATAAATTTTTTAAACTTGCGTACTCCTTGTTTGTATGTACTTTTCATTCTAGCATTTGCTGCTTCAAAAACAGATTTGGCTGTTTGTCGCGGTTCGCTACCACATCCAGATATGGAGAGAATGGCAACAGCGGAATTTTACTGTGACCATCGTACCATTTGAAGACGGTTGTATGGGTCGTCCTCCACCACCCCGTGCGACGACAGTAGATCAAACAGTGGAGGCTAACAGTGCATCGGACAATCAAAACTACGGCCTTAACAACAACACTAACAATAACATACCCTTGCTTTACTCCAGTGGTTCCAGTACCCGAGGCAGAGTCTATGGTAGGGCAGCCCGATTTAGTGGGAATGTCAACGTGCCTGCAATTTTTAGTAGAAGTCATTTTCTCCGCAATGCTCATCCAGGATACACAATTAGTGAAACTACGCTAATGTACCAAGCCATTTATGGTAGCGACTCGGATAACGCTTTATTTAATGACAATTTGTTAGCATTCATAGCTGATAGCTCAGAAGACATGCTTCTAGAAAATGATACAGAATCCTCCTCAGAAGTGATTATGGAAGCGATGCGGCAGCAACAGGCTGAAACAAAAGAGACTGAGCAGCAATGTCCTGCACCAAATATAGTTGGGAGGAATGACGATAATACCGTTGACATTCCTTTAGGCACTCATGTCGAAGTAGTTGATCTAACCAACAGGAATGTGAGTCATGGCCAAATAAAGTCTCAACAGCAACAAGACATTACAAATGACAACACTTCCGTACCACAGGAATCAAATCCAAATCATATAACAATCATTGTTGAAGATGATCCTTCAAAAGAAAGAGGGATTGTGTGATGAATTCTGTTCAGTGATCAAATGAAATAAAGCAATTATTAAAAATATAAAGCCCACAATGTTTGATGAGAGCAAGGGTGTTAGAATAAAATTGTTGGTCTTGGATTATATAGTTGAATGATATATCAGAGTTTTATGCATTGACGATAATAGAGTTCAACAGTTTCAAAAACCTTCGAAATGAAATTCGACAACAATTGAATGTCATAAAGCAACTGAATGTGGGTTTGGCTTCCCATTTATTGTTCAGTTGCACTAAGGTTTTCATTATGTTCCTCATCATTCAAATGTTTCAAATTACCAGTCACGATTGTTCATGAATCAGATTTCTAGAAAAAATGCATGCAATGCATGCAAGCGGTATTGAATAATAAAAAGAAAACCATTTGTGCTTCTTACTTTTTGTAAAAAGATACGAGAAACAAAGGATTTTAATACATGAAACAAAAAGAGTCGTAGTCGTACGGAACCGTGATATATATACCGCATGTTGCATCTATTTAATCTTGGCCCATCTGTCTTGTAGCATTTATATGCAATTTAAAGTACTTTACTTAAAAGCTTGTCTTTAAATAATAACGAAGAAAACGTCTACCTGTAAAAGGGATCAATGTATTTCATGTAGTTTCATCTACAATCTACAATATTGCCTAGTCTAATATGATAATCTTCAAGATTCCTCTCTAATCTTCATCCTCTTCTTTCCTCTACAATCCGAGAAGATTCCGATGGAAAAGTATTGCATATAAACGTACAGAAATACAGTGAGAGTATCAACTCACTATTTACTTGGGTATTGCTACATGATATACACGTCAACTATAATATGGTAGTTTTAGCTCTTCTTCTTTTCAGCCTATATCGAGCAATGCTTTGCTGAGGTTTATATTATAAGCCCAATACAGAACCAATAGCGGATATGAAGATTCAAGACTAGGTATTACATATTATGTAAAGACTTGCCAGAAAGGAGTACGGGTACACAACACATTTTGACTTTTTTTACCTCAGCAGCAGCTGTCAATTACATTTTGTCATTGAATCTCTTCTGGTACTGAAATGATAATGGGTATATTGCTATTTATTGCACTTTCATAGGATTATGTATGCATTGTGTACGAAATAAAAGTTGCTGAAGGTTGAGTTACTCTGTGTGTTCTATAAGCATAGACACGGATGACGAGAACTTGACTTTCCTTTCCACAACAGTTAAATGCAGATTGTTTGACAGTTGCTATAAAGTCTGGTGAGAGCCGATCGATACATGTTCAATTTTATAGTGAAATTTACTAACGTTTGAAGAAGTCTTCACTCATTCCCAGCACATTACTATACAACTAAAAACGTGCAGCTAAGCATTCCTCCTACTTACACACTAATAAAACTAGGTGGTAAGATATTATGCAACAACTTACTTTTTATGCATATATGCAGTTATTGCAGTTTTACTAATTTGCATGCACAGCTTAAACTAAAACTTTAACCGTGTTGTTGCAGATTTCCAGTACAAGCTGGTGCATAGGGTATAATCCTTACCCTTGACTTTATAACCTGATACTATAGGATCTGGAATAGTGTGCAGAATAAAATGGTTGATCTTGCTGGAACGCCCGGTGGACCGATTGAACATGGATTCAACAATTATATCTTCATTTTTGCTGGCCTTTTGGTCTTTGGAGTTGTTGGTGCGTAATATGTTTAATTCAGTTTGTAGCTTACATACAAGTTTTTAATGAATGAAGAAAACTAACCCAAGCTTACTAAAGCATATTATACGTAATATACATCATACCTACAATATGTTAGTTCCGATGTAGCTATATAACATGATTAGTATACGGTCATAAAATTATCAGAAAGAAAGCCATCCATATTACAGGTTTGGTTAATTATGCTGATTGAGTGCTTAGCTCAGTGAAAAAGTGGAGCAGATTAGTCTTCTTATCTCAATTAAACTCAGGTTTATCAACAACAACATAGTATACTGTGCTATAACGTTGAAGAAATGAATCCCAGTTTTTACTGACTGAGCAAATATTATGTTTAACTATAATTAGCCAGATTGGGACGGGGGCTCCTAAAAGCTATTTAATGAAGAGCAGAATACAGAAAAAATAAATGTGGAAACATTATATATTATGCAAACAAGTGGAAATGACACTTACATGTACGTGACTATGACTAGGCTGGTGATCATATCATTTTCAATTTTCTTTCTAATAACAAGTCAATAATATGCAGCATGTTGGTGAAGTGAAAACAGTCTTATCGTCAGTCAGTTTGATTGATTAAAGCTTAAAACTATTTATGTACGTTGTACGTTTACCTTGAAAACTAATATACTGTTCATACATGTACAATACAAATGAACCGGTAGATGCTATTTCAAGCAGTATTTAGTAGATATTCGCAGTTAAGGCACTCGTGAAGAAAGACGTGTTTTAAAATCAATAGCACCTTAAACATTTTAAAAGTTCAGTAATAATAGCAAAATGGCAAAAGTTGCAGTAGACGATATGGCTGAAAGTTTTAAACAAATGGAAGGGTTAGAAGAGGACGACGAAAGGCTGCAAGAGTTTTTGAAAAGTCTACAAGATCAAATACTTGTGGGTACCAAAGAAGCATCAGTTCGTCAGACATTGGATATCCACTGGACCATTTACATTTTGGCATTTACCGTCATATTTGGAGTTTTGGGTACATATGTATATAAAACCATTATAATATTATAAATCTTTCATTACGATTAGCTATTAGCTTTGTAAAGCGGTTTTGCAAGTCAGGGATGCTATGTGATTTTTACCAAATTATACAAATCATAATGGCCAGGATTTTGTTTTTCAGGGGTTAAATTGCTTTTGATTGTAATCAATGTCTTGACTTCCGCAAGTCGTAAATATAATTTTAAAGAAATCTTAACGTGCGGTTGTTAGTACGTTTAAATAGAGTACGCAATTAATAATTGCCAATTATAGTGAGTAATTGCATATTGCATATTGCTTCTAAACATCACAGTCGCACACACAACTCACTCCCACCAACGTGGCGTTTTACGACTTGCATGTGCATTAGCTGGATATTTGGCATAAATATGTGTTGTAGTTGTGTTGTCACTTTTCCAGGCCACGTCAATACGCCAGTTTGCTGACCATAACTATTTATTCATTACATGTATGTATGTGTATGCAAACCGGTTCAGTTTTGGCAGATGTATCCATACGACCATACGGCACGACACAGAATGCTAAAATGTAGTTGAAACGAGATCCATTCGTGCAACAGAGATGAGATAGATAGATAGATTTCGGCTTATTCTAATGGCTTCACGTAATCTCATATTGCATCTTGCATCTGAATTTATCCATTTTAAGTATAACCATTGAAGGTGTGTTGACTTATTTTACTAGTATTATGTATACCAAATCAATTATTGATGTGTTAGGAAGAATCAAACTATTCTCTAGTTTGGACCATTTTGCATGAACATACTATATATGCTTGGGCCAAATGACCTGGAAATGATAAATCAAACTTTACCTACCCACCAAACCTTAATTGTTTTGCATCACGAATCCTAATGACTTACTGCCCTTAGTTGTTGTCAGCATTCAGTCATTATCATTTTAAATGCAGGAAGTGATTTGGTGCTGGTGGTATACCGTATACCACAGTAGTTAATTAAGGTAATCAGAATGACTCACAAGAACTTTTTGTTTTTCAACAGGATTCTTCAGCTACAAACTAGTGCAAAGTCTAAAAGAAAAGGAGCGCAAAAGGGAAGAAAAGCGAAAACTGAAGGAGATGAAGAAGAAAAAGTAATCACTCACTGGGAAACCCTGGAAGGAACTGTATAAGGAATGAGTGGATAATGAATTAAACAACACAACAGCCATCTCTCTTTCTCTCTGTTCTGCACATTGTACAGGGTTTTTAATTTCATTTGCTTCTTCCAAAGAGTTAATAAATATTGATGATTGCTAAAGCACAGAGATTATCAGAAAATGCATTAAGGATAGATAGGAATGTATTTATATGTATATTAAAAATATGTGATGTATGTTGAAATCGAAAATCGTTTATTTTATTAAATATGCATTTATAAATGGAGAAAGTGGTACAGAATGGGTCGAATCTTGTTATATCCATTTAATTTGTATGAGGGTGGTTGGAGGGGTGGAATGTTGTCTAGAATTATACATAAACTGTTCTAAAAGGTAAATGTGTTATTTCCATGTTTCATTTCTTGTTGTTTAGTTGTGATTTTGCTGCAATAATATTCATTATGATATTTGTTAATCTAAAGATATA